>JAHRHZ010000012.1:3498980-3525148 GCA_024137785.1 Ginglymostoma cirratum
CCAGATATTTATTGAATTCACATTCCACCATCTGCCATGGTGGGATTCAAACCCAGTCCCCAGAACATTATCTAGGTATCTGGATTAATAGTTCAGCGATAATACCACTGGGCCATCACCTCCCCTGGTAATTATTGAGGTAAGTTACCTAACTTTAAAGAAGTTGGATAACAAATTGAGGTGGCTTTTCACTGAAACAATGCCTTATGTGAACTGGCACTCCTTGATTGGTTACAAAGGTTTAGGTCTTTTTACGTGCACCCTAATTAAACTGTAATTAGCTATTTTTGCTGCGAGCAATACATAGCCAGTCAACAAGGTTTCCTGGAGTCAAATCAAGGCCACAAGTATTGAGTTCAATCCAAGGAGCCTCATACAAAATGCAGTGTCAAGAATACAGCCTTCATGCAGTCATTTGGGTCCAGCAAGGTTTTCTTGAGTAAAAGAGAAAGGAATTTTATTACCCTCTAGCCATGATAAAAATAAAATTCACACCAATCACAATTAATACATTTAAAAAGAAGAAAATGCCTGACATAGGCAGGAAGCATAGCCTAACCCTTTTCTTTTGGCTAAAGGTCCTTTATAAAAGTTGATTAGAAATATCTGAGGTGTTATTGCACACTCCTGTCACAGGTGGGATTTGAACTTGGTCCAGAGGTAGGGTCACTACCATCGTGCTGCAAAAACCCTCTAAAGGTGCTTAGAATCTTTGAGGAGTTAGATTTTAAACCTGAGACCAGTTGTTTAAGTATTGATTCATATTGTGCAGCTCTAGTGAAGTTTGTAGATCTTGACTTCTCAGTGAGTGGTGGTTGACCCAAATGCTTTTCCACAGGCTTTGAGATTAGGAGATAGGCTTACAGTGTCTCTGCTCTTATCACTTCATATTTTTCTGTTTCTGGTTTGCTTCTCAAAGGTTTGACATACAGTTCCTTTGTGTATTCCAGTGTCTGGCATCTTTTTTTTTTAAAGCTGGAAGATTTGCAGGTGATTTCCATCTCAATATGGAATTTCCAGAAAGTTGTGCATCAACTAGGAGATACAGATCTGAGTTTCAGTGCGTTTTGTAATGATGTTAATTTTAACTCAGGTGGAACTTTTTTCTTTAATGGCTTCTTGAGCTTGGCTCAACCTAGTCAACTGATCACAGCAGCCACTTTTGATCTGTATTTGTCCTTTTCCAAATTCATTTCAGTCCATGAAGGTCTCAACTATAAAATCAGATGCTGAAAGATAGATACTAATGTTGTAACACTGTAAAAATGCTCTCAGAACCTCCCTTGAAATAATGGTCCCATTGTGCGCTTGAAGGTTTTCTTCGTTTGGAATTGTACGTAATAGCCGTCATATTGGTGTCCAGTATTTTTCAACTGTTAAAGTTTTCCCGAGATTGTGATAGGTTTGGATTGTGGGCCAACAGCCAGGTTTTCAATAATGATGTGGAGGTGCCGGTGGTGGACTGGAGTGGACAAGGTCAAAAGTCACACAACACCAGGTTATAAACCGACAGGGGTTTATTTGAAATCACAAGCTTTTGATGCACTGCCCCATTTACCATGTGTGCTTCACCTGACAAAGGGCAGTGCATAGAAAGCTTGTGATTTCAAATAAACTGGTTGGACTATAACCTGGTGTTGTGTGACTTTTGACCTTCAATAATGAGGCCAATCCATTTTTTCAAATACAAGTAGTTTTGATAATCCATTGTCAGGATTCCCTTGTTATCCTTTAATAAGAAGGGAATCCTGACAATGGATTATCAAAACTGCTTGTAAATAAAACATTCGATTGGCCTCATTATTGAAGGTCAATAATGGTGGGGTGAAATGGTCAGTGGAAATGGAGAGAAATGGGAGCTGATGGATAGGAGTGCTGTGGGGAGAGTATGGGATTTAAATATCTGTTCCAGAAATGCTGTAGCTTTTCATTCCTAAAAGCAGTTAAAAGCCTTATTATGAGTTAAAAGTTCCAGATGATGCATTTGAATGTCCTGTTAATTATCATGATGATAATTTTTTTTCTGCATGTGTTACAGTCGCACATTTTGCATTACTTTGGAGAGTTTGGCTACATTCAGGTCAGGTGACATTGGAACCAATTCAAAGTATCCCAGTTTATTAATTTCTCACAACTCCAATGTGGGAGGCTTTTAAGCTAGTTGATGAAATTTCACAGTTTAACAGTCCATATTTTACCATCATGATAGCATGACCGTTCTCTGCCTTTTACAATTATTGCCAATTGAAGGAATTAAAAAGAGCACTCTACAAAATTAAAAGCAGGGTGGAAAGGCTGAACTAGGTTGAACAGTTCAAGAAATACTTCCTGCTTAGAGGAATTCATGCAAACTCAGTTTAGTAACAGCCATCGACTTTATGCAGAATTTCCTGCAGAACTATTAGAAGCAGCAACCACAATTGATTTCCTTTTACTAATTTGTCTCCATGATGCTGAGGCCAGTTGTAGCACCAATTATTATCCCCAAGACTTGATAGCCTAGCAGAGATTGACTACCTTCCTGTTGTGCATGGTTATGTTCTATACTGGGCAATGCATTTACTAATTGAGTCATTGACAAAGTAAACTGCTGAATCTTTAAATCAATTTAAAGCTGAGCTAATTGTTTACTGTAACAGATCTAAATTGTTTTGTATTTTTTCAAGTTTTCAGTCAATAAACTTCAATCAGCCAACACATGATTTGGAGAAACTCCCTAGATAGTTGCTATTCCGCCAAAATGTCCCTGTGAAATGATTCTGCTGTGTTAATGTATGGAACATTAAGGGAACTGAGTGGGTGTAGTGAGTTTTACACTAGCTGTTTCTGTCTAGAATTAGCTTCATATACAACATGCCTACTTGTGAATTCTTATTTGAACTGAGTTTCAGCACAGTTGGTAGTTAACACCCACAGAACTAGAAAGCTGCTCATCACCTTTCCAGAATTGTGCGTAGACTAAAGTGAGGTGGAAGATGGGAGTATACTTTCCATCTGTGTAAGGAATTACAAGACCTGAGTGGAGAAGGGAATTATTTGGGGTCTACAAAGTCCTGCCATAAATCATCATAAGGTGCAAAGAGCAGAAGTTGGTCTTTCCACTCAATAAGTCTGCTGCACTATTCAAAAAGATCATCCTTGATCTAATAATTCTCAACTGCACTTCCCTCCCTTTCCCCCACAATCTTTGATTCTCTTACGGATTAAAAATCTGCCTATTTCAGACCTGAATACATTAAACAACTCAGCCTTAACAGAAATTCCACAGATTCACTACCCAATGAGAAGAAAAGGTCCTCTTTATCTCTGTCTTAGATGTGACCCTTTACTCTGATATTATGCCCTCTGGTCCTAGACCCTGCACAACAATCTATCCTGTCAAGTCACTAAGAATCTTATATGTTTCAATAGGACCCCTCTCATTCTTCCAGTGAGTACAGGCCTAGTTTACCAAACTAGCCTTGTGAGGAAATCCCTCCATACCCAGAACCAATCCAGTGAATATTCCCTGGACAGCCTCCAATGCCAATATAATTAAAGGAAACAAAACTGTTCACCGGTTTCCGGGCATGGTCTAACCAGCGGTTGGTATAGTTCTAGCAAGGTCTCCCTATTTTTGCATTCCCTTTTGCATTCTCCATTCCCTTTGAAATAAAGGCCAACACTCCATCTATCTTTCCTATTACCAGATAAACTTGGATGCTAGCTTTATATGATTTATGCATATACACCTTCAGGTCTCTCTGTGTTGCATCTTCTGCAGTCCTTCCCCATTTAAGTTTATGTCCACTTACTTAACCTGCCTGTATGCTTCTGCAGATTCTTTGTGTTATCCTCACCATTTGCATTCCCTTCTATTTTAATGTCATCCACATATCTTGGCAGTGGTGCATTCCATTATGCAGTAATGGAATAAAAGATTAAAAGGATTGTAGAAGAGTTACTCAATTTTGTAAATAGATAGGACTACCCACATAAATACAGTCGTGCAAGCTCGTCCAAGTCCTGAATATATATTGTAAGTAATTTGGGCCCGGCACAGAATTCTGTGACATTCTAATAGTTACAAGTCATTGTCATGCAGTAGCTTTTTTCAGTATCTGTATCATCTGTATCTTTTTTCCCAACTCTCTCTTCTACTAGTTAGCCAATTCTCTATCCATGTTAATGTACTGCCTCAGCACCCTGGGCTGTATGCATTGTGTTTGAAAGACAACTCACAAGTAATCTATTGGACTGTGTTGTGTCTCTTGTCATCTGATTTGAAATCTGATTTCTGATGAAGGGTTTAGGCCCGAAACGTCAAGTTTTCCTGCTCCTATGATGCTGCTTGACCTGCTGTGTTCATCCAGCCCCACACCTTGTTATCTCGGATTCTCCAGCATCTGCAGTACCTTTTATCTCAGGTAAGGATGGTGGTTTCCTTCCCTAAAGGACATTAGTGAACGAGATGGGCTTTTCCGACAATTGACAATGGATTCATGGTCATAATTAGATAGTTAATTCCAGATAGTTATTGAATTCAATTTCCACCATCTGCTGTGGTGGGATACAAACCCAGGTCCCCAGAACATTATCTGGGTTTCTGGATTAACAATCCAGTGATGATACCACTAGGCCATCACCTCCCTGTTATTGACAAGGCTAAGTGAACCCACAACTAACAGAGCAGATCAAGACTCTTAAGAACTGACACTTTAGTCTTGAAAGATGGTTAACATTTGGGTGGATCAGTGGCATAATGGTTAGCATAGCTGCCTCACAGTGCCAGGGACCTTTGATTCCAGTCTTGGGCGACTGTCTGTGTGGTGTTTGCACATTCTCCCCATATCTGCGTGGGTTTCATCCAGGTGCTCCAGTTTCTTCTCACAATCCAAAGATGTGCAGGTTAGGTGGATTGGCCATGGGAAATACAAGGTTCCAGGGATACAGTAGGGGAGATGCTTCTAGGATGCTGTTCAGAGGGTCAGTGTGGACTCAATGGGCCAAATGGCCTTCTACCACACTATATGGATTTTATGAATCCATTTAAACAGCTAACAGGAGGAGAAGTCGCCAAGCATACCCACATTCTCAATGGTGGGGCAGTTCAACATATCAGTGAGAAAGAGAAGGCCAAAGGGTTGCTTCCATCTTCAGCCAAAAGTGCTAAGTGGATGGTTCACCCTGACTCCACATCATGTCAGGTAACAGTTAAATATACTGGACACTACAAAGGCTTTGTTCCCAGGCAACATCCTGTCTGACATACTAGAATCAGGTGTGTTCTGTGTCAAACTGTTCCAGTAGAGCTGCAACACCACTACCCAAGGTACTGTACACTCCTGACTCTCAAAAGGCTCTGTGCCAAGAATTCTTTAAATCAACCCCAAATACTGTGCTCATTCTCACCTGGTAAATTCCTTGTAGCTTTGCGCTTGTTGAAACCAGCTGGGATTCTGCTCCAGTTTTAGGTGGAAATACCTGCTCCCTGTGCCTGATCTGTGAAGAATATTTTCTGCAGGCTGGCTTTTGGGACTCGCGAGACAGTACGAGTCATCTGACTGATGGATTAGCAGCATCAGGAAACCGCTGACCAAAGAGGTAGACTCCTGCAGAGGACAAAGCAGCAAGGTGAGTTATTTATGGGCACTTTTTCAATATTTGTTTCCGTAAGGGTCTCGTGTCTCTCAAATCTGGCCCTGTATTCCATGTGGAAGATACACACAATGCACTCCCTCTGTGTCTGCCCCACACTCCTCATCATAGGAAATATCTGGCTCCTCCACCTCCCTCTTTGCAAATTCGCTCCCACTTTGCTGAGTGAGGTTTTGCAGGATGTAACGGGTCAGGATAATTCTGGCCTCCTGTTGGCAAGCGTGGAATGCCCTGCCTGCAACAGTAGTAGACTTGCCAACTTTAAGGGCATTTAAATGGTCATTGGATAAACATATGGATGATAATGGAAAAGTGTAGGTTAGATGGGCTTCAGATTGGTTTCACAGGTCGGCGCAACATCGAGGGCTGAAGGGCCTGTACTGCGCTGTAATGTTCTATGTCCTATGTTCTAAATGGTCTAAGCAGCGGAACCTCATCTTTAACACTCCAATAGTCTGCTCGACTGGAGCCGGCCTTAATGATGCATGGAGGCAGTATAGCTCTTCTTGGCTACACTTGGTGGTTCTGCATTCGTGTCAACAGTCAGGTCTCCCGTGGCTATCCCAGGAAGCCAGTTTATTGGCTTTAGCCCCACCTTCAACACCATAATTCCAGCCAATCTCATCTCCAAACTCCGAGACCTCTGCCTCCACCTCAGCGACACAATTCTCAACTCCCTGACCCGCGTATCACAACCAGTAAGGACAGGCAACAACACCTCCTCCACAATAATCCTCAGCATGAGTGCCCCAGAAGGCTGTGTACTTAGCCCTTTACTATACTCCTTATACAGTGTGGCCAAATTCAGCTCGAACTTCATTTACAAATTTGCTGATGACACCACAGTAGTGGGTCAGATCGATGAGACGGAGTAGAGGAGAGAGATACAGGGCTTAGTGGCATGGTGTAAAGACAATAATCTCTTCCTCAATGACAGCAAAACAAAGGAGCTGGTCATCGAATTCAGGAAGTGGAGAGGAGGACATGCCCCTGTCTGTATCAATGGTGCTGAGGTAGAAATGGTCAAGACATTCAAGTTCCTAGGAGTAACTATCACCAACAATCTGTCCTGGTCCATCCATTGTCAATGCTACAGTCAAGAAAGCCACCAATGCCTCTACTTCCTCCGAAGACTAAGGAAATTCAGCATATCCACAATGACTCTTACCAACTTTTATAAATGCAATGTAGAAAGCATCCTGTCTGGACGCATCACAGCTTGGTGTGATGACTGCTCTCTACAAGTCCAAAAGAAATTACAGAGAGTTGTGAATGCAGTCTAGTCCATCACGAAAACCAGTCGTCCATCCATCTACACGACCCACCGCCTTGGGAAAGCCCCTGTTATACTCTCTTCCACCCTCTCCCATCAAGCAGAAGATACAAAGGTTTGAAAACATGCACCAACAGATTTAAGACCACCTTCTTCCCCATTGTTATCAGACTTATGAATGGACCGCTCATATACTAGAGTTGATCTTTCTCTGCATCCTTTTCTGTAGTTGTAACACTATATTCTGCAATCTGTTCTATTACCCTGATTCTTATGTTAGGTATGATTTGTCTGGATAGCACTAAAACTATACTTTTCACTGTGTCCTGATGACAATAATAAATCAAATCAAATCAAATCTGTTGCTGGAGGGAAGCAAACACTCAGAGTCATGGAGCCATACAACACAGCAAAGGGCCTTTAGCCCATTGAGTGTGTGCTGACCTATTTATGCTAATTCCAAAGGACAATCGAATTCAATGCAGTGCAGAAGAGGCTATTCGGACCACCAAGTCTGTACCGCCAAAACTACACTACGACCTACACAAGTGCCACTTTCTCATGCTAGGCCCATAACCTCCTATCACACTTTTGAACAAACCTGTCAAATATTAATTCTGATCTCTCTCTCTGTACCTGCTCTGCGGCTGTAACACTGTGTTCTGCTACAGTGATACACTTTGTATAGTACAGTCTGCCTGTGTAGCATGCAAAACAAGACTTTTCACTTTATCTCAATATATTTGACAACAATAAGTCAAACTCAAAAACTTAACCTTTGAAATACATGACACTTCAAGTGCTCATCCAAGTATTTTTTAAAGGTTGTGTAAAGGTCTCCACCTCCCAGGTAATGCCTTCCAGAATCCCACCACCCTCTGGGAGAAAACATTTTCCTCAAATCCTTCTCACCTCCTGCCTTTTGCTTTAACATAATTCCACCTTGTTACTGATCCTTTAATTAAGGAGAACAGCTGTTCTCTACACCTGTCCTTGTCCCTCATAATCCTATACACTTCAATCAGTTCCCCTCTCAGTCTCTGCTGCTCTAAAGAAAATAACCTCAGCTTATCCAAGTTCTCTTTATGGCTAAACTCCTCCAACCCAGGCAACATCCTGGTGAATCTTCTGTGCCCCCCCTTCCAGTGCAATTACATTTTTCCTATAGTATGGTGAGCAAAATTGCACACAATACTCCAGCTGTGGCCTAACGAAAGTCCTGTCCAGATCCAACACAATCTCCCTGCTCTTATAATCTATGCCTCAACAGATAAAGGCAAGTGTCCCATTTGTCTCCTTAACTACCCTATTCACCTGCTCTACCACCTTAGGGATCTATGGGAAGCATCCCAAGATCCCTCTGTTCCTCTGAGTTTCCTAATGTTCTGCCATTCATTGACTGCTCCCTTGTCTTGTTCCTTCTTGTGGCACCTGTGAGCTGGTGCAAGCAAACGACTCGAGAAAGCTCCCTGGGCAGTGGGCACCCACCCACAGGACTTGTTTGTCGTGATCACATAGCAGCTGTTCATGGTGCGAGTGAAAACTCTTTCAGTTTATGATCGCTGCTGCCTGATCCCAGTGAGTACTCAGCACATCGATTGGGAATGCTGCAATAGGTTGAAGATTTTCCCAGATCGCTACCTTTAACAAGATAGCTGAGTTTCAGAAATTACAATCAAAACTGCTCCTCTGAGACACCCAGTGGCCAGAACATGGAATTGTATGTAGTCTCAAAGAAAAAAGTTTTTAAATGTGAATTTACCAAGATCCCAGCTTTTGTGAATGAAAGGCATGGCAAAAGGCTGAGTACTCTAAATGGGAAAATTACAATAGAATAATGAAATAGACATAACTAACAGGTAAATCTCCCTTAGTAATATATGAGTGGGTCTGAACATACCGATTTCAATACATCCTGCTGTGGGAAAAGAGTGAGGAAATGACAGATTACATAGCTCTTTCAAAGAGCTAACACAGGATTAATGGGCCAAAGGGTCTGCTCTGGATCAGATTTTAAGGGGCAGATACACTGGGGAAAAACTGGAAATTACATACAAGCAAAGAAAGCAATGATCCCATGTTAGTTGCTGTAACACTGAAGTGATGGCCAAGTGGTATTATTGCTGGACTATTAATCTAGACATTCAGGTAATGTTCTGAGTATTTGGGTTCAAATCCCACCCTGGCAGACTGTAAAACCTGAATTCAGTAACGATAAAAATCTGGAATCATGAGTCTAATGATCACCATGAATCAATTGTTGGGGTTCACAAATGCCCTTCAGGGAGAGGAAACTGCCATCCTTACCAGCTTTGGACTACATGTGACTCAGACTCACTCCAATGTGGTTGACTCTTAAGTGCCCTCTGTGCAATTAGAGATGGCCAATAAATGCTGGTCTAGCCAGCAATGCCCTGATAGCATGAATTAATTTGAAAAAAAATCATTTCCGGGGACAAAACACACCATATTTGGCCAACCCAAGCCTTGCACTGACCTTTACTGCAGTAAGCTGAGATGATCCATCCTGATAGATCATGGTTAAAACAATGACTGAGGCATGAGCCACCTCTTCCAGCACCTCTGACCTCTGTTCATTGTTCAGAAGGGAGAGGTCACGAACCTGCGGTGCTGGCACTGACTTTGCAGAGTCCATGCCTTGGCTGCTGTGGCCCTGGCCACACTTCCACACAGTGTCCACTGCAGGCCTCTTCAGCACAGTCACACCATCTGGCTTCTTTACACTGCAACCCATCAGCGGCCTTCTCCTCTTCAGATGGCTATCCTCCCTCTTCTTCTCAGCTGTCCCTATCCCCTGGACTGAGCTGAGGCTTTCCCTGGATGGGGCCAGCATCTGGACTGGGCCTGGAAATCCCTGGTGAACTGGGAAATTCGGTCGCAGCAAATTCTGACTTGGCAGTGCAGAATCTGGATGTTCCACAGGGGCAGCTTCTCCAGGATCCCTCAGGTCTAACTGAGAGGAAGCATCTTCCGCTGGACACTCCTTGCTAACCAGATCCCCAAAACACTGAGCACGGCTTTCCAAGGGCCAATCGGAATTGTTTTTCTGTTGAGACAAAAAATATTTGCAGTTGCTTAATTAATAGACACAATGAAATTGAATTCACTGTGTAAAGCATTTAAAGGAACATTAGATCATTTGTGAGGGAGTATGGAGTAGGAGGTGTTGATAGGGAGAGGTGAAATAACTGAGGAACAGTGGTCCACCAAATGATCTATTTCTCTGCTGTAAATGCAATGTAAAAACATAGATTAAACACACAGGGACAAATGTAAAAATATACATTCCTGTCACCGGGGACACATATTGGGAACTCAGGCATGTGCTTAGAGGAATGAGAGATGACCACATCGAAACAACACACGATTTTGGAGGGTTCCATTCAGCAGACGCTGAGAGGTAGTTTCTGCTGGTCAGAAAGTTAAAAATCATGAGAGCACGGCCTCAAGGTAAGGGGCCAATCATTTAGTGCTGAGATGAGGAGAAATTACTTCATTCAAAGAGCTGTGAAGTTTTGGAATTCTCTGCCCAAGACGCTTGAAGGACCTCCATCTTTGAACACACTGGATGCTGGGATAGACAGGAACTTCATCCCTCAAGAAACTGAAGAATATGGGGAGCATGCAGGGAAGTGGAACTGATGCCAAAGATCAGCCACAATCATACTGAATAACAGAGCAGGCTTGGAAGGCCATATGGTCTAATTTTCTGGTGTCCCTGTGTGTCCTTGTAGAATATGAAAGTTAGCTTGAATGGGTGAAAAATGCAGAGAATGGGTGACCATGTTCCTGACCATGGAGACGAAGCAACAGGAATAGTCCTTTCAGCCAAAGTCTGCTCCGCCTTTTAATGAGATCATGACTGATCTCAAAATCCTCAACTCCACTTTCCTGTCTTTCCCTCATGCCGATTAAAAATCTGTTTGTCCCAGCCTTATATATACTTAATAACCCAAACTCATCAGTGCTTGGCAGTAAAGAATTCCACAGACTCACTACCCTTTGAGAGAAGAAGTTCCTTTTCACCTGTCTTAAGTATGCAACCCACTCTTCTGGGACTATACCCTGTGGTTCTAGACTCTCCCACAAAGGGAAACAATCTTTCTGTATCTACCCTGTCAAGTTCATGAAGAATCTTTTATGTTTTAATAAGGTCACCTCTCATTCTTCTACACACCAACAAGTACGGGCCCGATCTATTCAGAGCACCCTCTAACAGAGGAAATCCCTGGCAAACCGTACAAGTGTACGGAAATTCAATAATAGAACAAATTTTAAGGGCTTTGTATCTTAATGCATGAAGGATTCGGAATCGAGGCAAGACAAAATGATCTCAGTCATTACAGAAATATGGTCACAAGGAGATTAAAACTGGGAACTTAGTGTTCAGAGATATTTGACCATTTGGAGAGACGGGGAATGGAAAAGGTGGTTGGGTAGCACAGTTAATAAGCAATGAAATGAGGACAGTTGTAAGAGATGATCCAGGCTCGGATGATGTAGTGTCCATTTGGGTGGAAGTTAAAAACAGCAAGGGAAAGAAACATTATTAGGAGTAGCGTCCAGGCCCTGAAACAGTAGCCACACTGTAGAAAAGGGTATAAATCAATAAATAATAGGAGAATGTCAAAGAGAATACAGCAATAATTAAGTAACTTTAATCTGCACGTTGATTGGGTTAATCAAGTTGGAAAGGGTTTCACCAACAATAAATTCATTAAGTGCGTTTGGGATAGTTTGCTGGAACAATATGCCACAGAGCCAACCAGGGAGCAGGCTAGCTCATAGAATCCCTGCAGTGTGGAAGCAGGCCATTCGGCCCATCAAGTCCACATTCACCTTCCAAAGACCATCCCACCTAGACCCACACCCCTAACCTATCCCTGTAACCCTGCAACTCCCATGTCCAATCCACCTAACCTGCACATCTTTGGCCTGTGGGAGGAAACTGGAGCACTCGGTGGAAACCCACACAGGCAAGGAGAGAATGTGTAAACTCCACACAGTCTGAGGGTGGAATCAAACCCTGGTCCCTAACACCTTGAGGCAGCAGTGCTGACTACTGAGCCACCGTGCTGTCCTGTATCTGGTAATAAGTAATGAGACAGGGTTTAATAAAATGAATCCTGATGAAAAGGTATTGATGTAATGATAGGTTGGCAAATGAAATAATAATGTTGTAAATGCAAAGTTGTTCATTTTGGAAGGGAGAACAAAAGACAGAATATTATTTAAATAGAGAAAAACTACAGAAAGATGCAGGACAAAGGGACTTGGGGTACTTGAGCACAAAATACAGAAAGCTAGCACACGCACAGGGACAGCACGTAATCAGGAAGGCTAATGGAATGTTAGCTCTTATTTCAAGGGGATTGGAGTATAAGCATAGGGAAGTCTTACTGCAACGGTACAAGGTGCTAGTGAGACCACATCTGTGAGCAGTTTTGGTCCCATTTTTTAAGGAAAGATATTATTTCAGGACAGGCTTGACAGCGTAAGTTCTGAGAGGATGTTTTCTCTCATAGGATAATTGAGGACCAGAGGGCATAGGTTCAGACTAAAGGGGCGTTAATTTAAGACTGAGATGAGGAGGAATGTCTCCTTCCAGAGGGTTGCAAGTCGTTGGAACTTCTTGGCACAGAGAGCTGCAGGGGACAGAGTCTTTGTGTATATTTAAGGCTGAGATAAATAGATTCTTGATCAGTCAGGGAATTAAGGTTACAGGGAAAAGGCAGGAATGTGGATGTGAGGAATGTTGGATCAGCCATGATCCTACTTAAAGGCAGAGAAGCCTTGAGGGGCCAAATGGCCTACTCTTGTTCCTATTTCTTATGGTCACATAGTCTCTTCATCTCTGTCTCAAATGGGCAACCCCTTACACCCCAAGAATTGCAATAGTTCAAGCAGGCAGCATAGACATAGTCAGTCTATGATTCTAAGATGATCAGTATTTTTTTCAAAAAAATTCATTTCTGGGAGGTGACTATCCCTGGCTAATATTTTCTTCATTCACTTGTGGGATGTGGGTGTCACTAGCTGGCATTTATTACCCATCCCTCGTTGCCCCTTGAGAAGGTGGTCTTGAGCTACCTTAAAAAATCCTAAAAAACCAATTTACATCAATTATTAGGGATGGCGGAAAGATAGGAAATATAAAGGTTAAAAAATGTCAGAGACTCTGCCGTTGTCAGGAATGTACTGTTTGTTCCTCCCTCACCAATGCACTGATCTCCTCCAGAATCTGTGGGGTCAGTGTGAGCCCATCTTTGGTTGCATGGCTATGGCAGGCTCCAGTGCCAATATTGGAATATCTTGGTGCCAAGGTCTCGGTTTCCCAAAGACCCTTTTACAGGAGTCACTTCTCTACAGTCCCTTCAAGGTCTTTTTAAAAAAAGTGAACAAGGCTCCGTTTTCTAAATACTCAATCAGCCACGTGTTCGATTCTCTGCTCACTGTCAAGAGCTGAGCTGCATTCAGTTAGTCACACAGAGACGGCAACCTGGGTATTCAATCATCTATTTCACATCGAAGGCATTTGGCATGAAATTTTCTCCCTGTTTGATCTTGCAAATGAATGATGAAAAATTTCAATAGGCTCTCAGTTCAGAAGAAACAGATCTTTCATGCGGCAGTCCCCGGGCCACCTCTCTTGGGGGATCTAAGACTATGGGTCACAGTCCCTGGATGAGGGGCAGACGTTTCAGACTGAGATGAGGACCAATTTCTTCAGTCAGATGGCTATGAATCATTGCAATTCTCTAACATAAAAGGCAAAGCCTATCCCTTCAGCATCTTCAAGACTAAGATCAATCAATGCTTCGTACTGAGGGAACCAGGGTGCATGATGAGTAGGTGGGAAAGTGAAGTCGGGGTGTATGATCAGCCATGTTCTTACTGAATAAAAGAGCACGTTTGAGGGGCTTTATGGCTGCTCCTGTTCCTATTTCTTGCATGTAACAACGACCCGCAGTTAACTTTTTTAAACAGTAAGTACTCCCCACAAAAGCATATCAAAGGAGCACCAGCCTTCAGAAGTTAACTTTGTACCACAGAACGATACACTGTATCAGATAACTAAAATATTGGTCATTGAGGCTTTAAGAAGCATTTTAAAAGAAGGGAAGGGATATACAGAGAATTCCAGAATTAGGGATTCTCCAGTTGAGGTCATAGAATCCCAACAGCGTGTAATCAGGCCATCACATTCATACTTCCAAAGAGAATCCCACCCAGACCCAAACCCATCCCTGTTGTCCCACATTTCCCACAACTAATCCATCTAGCCTGCACATCCCGGGACACTATGGGTAACTTAGCATGGCCAATCAATCTAACCTGCACGTCTTCGGACTGTGGGAGAAAACCCACACAGACACAGGAAGAACTTGCTAACTCCACACAGACAGTAACCCAAGGGTGGGATTGAACCCAGGTCTCTGGCAGTTTACGGCAGCAGTGCTAACTACTGAGCTGCCCATAGCAGACTGATTAAAATTGGGGATATTCCAAAGGCCAGACAAGACAGTGCAGAATGCTTGGAAGGTATGGTACAAAACACAGAACTACCTTACAGGGATATTGGCAGGAAGACAGAATTTTAGCTGTGAGAAAAGATTAGACAGGCTGAAGTCTGGTGACTAGAAATGGGCACAATCGTCTGGCTATGACCCAACCAGAGCTTTATGATAGTTTGGACGGTGCTTGATGTTACAGATCAGCACTCACCATTGAAAGGCCAATTAAACAGCAGGAAAAGACAGAAACACTGAAAAGTGTTATCATTGGTGGCTGTCCCATCCAAGTGCTGACAGAAAGTTAAAACCCGAAAGAATTGCAGATGCTGTAAATCAGGAACAAAAACAGAATTTGCTGGAAAAGCTCAGCAGGTGTGACAGCATCTGTGAAGAAAAAATCCCAGTTAACAATTCGGGTCCGGTGACTCTTTCTCAGAACTGATGGTAGCTGGGAAAACGTCAGTTTATATGCAGAAAATAGGGAGGGGGTGGGGTATGGAGTAAACGATAGGATAGGATTAGTCACGAACAGTCCCCATTAATTCACCCTCCCAGCCAGATCGTTATCAACTCCTTTGTCTATCCAACTGCACTTCAATCTCTTCGGGTTGTATCCTATCATTTACCTCCTACCCCATCCCCCTCCCTATTTTCTGCACAGAAACTGACGTTTTCCCAGCCACCATCAGTTCTCAGGAAGGGTCACCAAACCCGAAACGTAACTCTGATTTTTTTCTTCACAGATGCTGCCAGATCTGCTGAGCTTTTCCAGCAATGGCTGTACTGAAAATTCATGGCCAACTGAATCATCTGCTAATATAACCTAATATTGGTGTTTACCTGTGGCTCAGACGCAAGGACCTCCTTCATGCTGACAAAAGCGCTGTGTGGTGGCCCCACAATTCTACATCCTTTAACAAACAACATGAAACATCTTAAGTCTCGGAAGGTGCATTTACATTATTTAATTCATGTAGTTACAAAAGGCCTCCAGAAAACTACACATCACACCCCACCGTGTGGCTGTTTCTACTCATTACAGGGTAATGGCCAGAGCAGGCTTAATGGAATTTTTCATTTTCTTATATTCTTTCGAGGAATTTTGATATTGTCACAGCCACGTTAGAAACTGCAATGGAAAGAAAATCACAAGATAACTGAGAAACCAGAAGCATTTGTTGTAAGTCATATGTCATTAGTCACGTAAAGAGCAAAAGACTTCAAAACAAATTAATGCAGCACAGGAAGATAAGAACCAAGAGCTATACAAATTAAAAGACATATATAACTTTTCATTCGTATTTTAAAAAGGCACATTCCACCTTTCTCAGAATAACAAGCAATGTACAATAAACACAACTTTATCAGTGCTCGCACAAATCCTGAAAACAGATTTTTTAAAAAACTACGTTTACTTTCTGTAGAGAGCAAAATCTTCTTCTGAAAGGGAAGGATGTGTTCTGATGAAGGGTCACCGGACCCGAAACGTTAACTCTGATTTCACTCCATAGATGCTGCCAGACCTGCTGAGCTTTTCCAGTAATTTCTGTTTTTGTTTCTGATTTACAGCATCTACAGTTCTTTCAGCTTTTATTAAGGATGGATTCCTGTTGTACATTGGTAGAGTCTCTACCTCTGAGCCAGGAGGCTGAATTCAAGTCCCACATGCTCCAGAGTCATGTAATAAAATCTCTGAACAGGTTGATCAGAGAATGCCTCCACAGGAAAGGACGTTCTACAATGTACAATTATCTTGGAAACCTAACTACATATTTCATGATTGGGCTTTTTTACTCTAGTCTTCGTTAGGATCACTCTCATGCTCCAGGCCCATCAACACAATTTCCCACAAGTTTGCTGTCTGATCCTAAGTCCGATATTCCTAGAGATTTCCCAGTGGCTCTGCCTGATCCTTCTTCCTCCATTAGCCCACATGCAAAGTGAGACTTTCCCATCTCAAGACAGGACAAATCCTGGCAATTGAGAATGGAGGCTGCAGGTCCCACAGGGAGATGCCCCATGCTCTGTCCTATTGCTGGCTCTGTTGATTGGCACAGCAAAGGGAGGCCCTTGTTGGTACCATTGCAGGAGTGGGCATTCACAACACCCACAATTCTCATAGACTGCGGTCCTGTAGACAAAGTGGTTTGTGACAGCTCAAAGAGGCTGTGAACCGTGAGAGATCTTTAGTAACACTGGACTTGGGAGAATGAGGAGTTCATTCATCTCTTCCTTCCTGCTCCACCATTCAATAAGATATGACTGATTGGGTTGTGGTTTCAACTCCACTCTTGAGCCTGCCCCCATTATCTATCAAAACTCTTATCTAATTCAACCTGAAATAAATTCAATGACCCAGACTCCACTTTTCTGGAGAGCAGAATTCCACAGAGTAATGACCCTTTGACAGAAAAAGACAATCTCCTCATCTTTATCTTAAAAGGGAAACTTCTTATTCTGGAACTGGAAGCCTCATTTCTAGTCTCTCCTACAACAGGAAACATCCTGCTGATATCCATCCTGTCAAGTCTGCTGAAGGTTTTGTAAAGATCACATCTCATTTTATTGAGATTTCAATAAGATCACATCTCATTCTACTGAAGAGTCAATAAGATCACATCTCCTTTCCCTGAAGATTCAAAGTGATCACATCTCACTCTGTGACACTGCAATGGGTAAAAGCCAACTTACTCCACCTTTCTTCCTATTGATTTCTTCCTGTCGGATGGAGAAAATGTGATTTGAGAAAATGTGACATTACATGGCAGGAAAGTGGAGTTTCATCCTACTCTTAGTTCGAATGTTCCACTGGAGCTTTGGCAGAAGTCTGACTTTGAGCTAGAGTGTAGGAGATTTCAGACAGTTCCTCGGTACTTACCTGGGTAGACATCCAGGAAATGGGTACACATGAGTAAATCTACAACAGCAATCTCCAGTCACACCCCCACAGCTAAACTGAAATACCAGACTCTACCTCCAACCATGTACCCAGTCATACACTCATCCACTCATCCATACACTAGCATCAAGCCTGGACCTTTAAGTCTACCCCACAGTGGCTAGTGCCATATAACGAGGGTATGACACATCTTCCACTGACACTTCTGGAACTTTGTTGGAGCAATGAGCTGCACATCTCTGTGAAAGCCAAGCTCTTAAGGCCCTGGAGGAGATGCGTAGCAGCATTGAGTTGGGGAATTTCTGATTGGCTGATGCTCGGAGAATCTGGTCAATAGATAACTGTACTTTCCTGCACAAACTTTATCTATTCTTTTAAACTTCTACCTGTAGTAGTGTTTAATCCTCTATAATTTTGCCTTTATCGTTTTTCTTATTTGAAACCCCTTAGTTATCAATTCCTCTCAACTAAACTCAGCCATACTGTCTCTCAGTTCTAATATTCCTCAACAATAGAATGAAAGTTCTTGGGCCATTTAAGTTGCATTCACTTTGAAAATATTGAAAAGTGTAGCTTTATTGCCTCCTGAAAGACGACTTGAGGTCAACAACCTCTAACTTGTCACAGTGGCTCCATCAATGCCTCCAACAAAGAACATAAGAACAGAACATAAGAACATAAGAATTAGGAGCAGGAGTAGGCCATCCAGCCCTTCGAGCCTGCTCCGCCATTCAATAAGATCATGGCTGATCTTTTTGTGGGCTCAAATCCACTTACCCGCGCTCTCACCGTATCCCTTAATTCCTTTATTGTTCAAAAAAAATCTACCTTAGCTTTAAAAACGTTCACTGAAGTAGCGTCAACTACTTCGCTGGGCAAGGAATTCCATAGATTAACAACCCTCTGGGTGAAGAAGTTCCTTCTCAATTCAGTCCTAAATCTGCTCCCTCTAATCTTGAGGCTATGCCCTCTTGTCCTAGCTTCACCCGCCAGTGGAAACATCCTCTCTACTTCTATCTTATCTATTCCCTTCATAATTTTATACGTTTCGATAAGATCCCCCCTCAATCTTCTGAATTCCAATGACTATCATCCCAATCTACTCACTCTCTCCTCATAAGCCAACTCCCGCAACTCCGGAATCAACCTAGTGAACCTCCTCTGCACCCCCTCCAGTGCCAGTATATCCTTTCTCAAGTAAGGAGACCAAAACTGCACACAGTACTCCAGGTGTGGCTTCACCAGCACCTTGTACAGCTGCAACATAATCTCTCTGCTTTTAAACTCAATCCCTTTAGCAATGAAGGACAAAATTCCATTTGCCTTCCTAATTACTTGTTGTACCTGCAGACCAACCTTCTGTGATTCATGCACAAGGACACCCAGGTCCCTCTGCATAGCTGCAACTTTTTACCATTCAAGTAATAGTCCTTTTTACTATTACTCCAACCAAAATGTATGACTTCACATTTATTTACATTGTATTCCATCTGCCAGACCTTTGCCCACTCAGTGAATGTATCTATGTTCCTCTGCAAGGTTTCACAGTCCTCTGCACACTTTGCTCTGCCACTCATCTTAGTGTCATCTGCAAACTTTGACACCCTACACGTGGTCCCCAACTCCAAATCATCTAAATAAATTGTAAATAATTGCGGTCCCAACACCGATCTCTGAGGCACACCACTAGTCACTGATTGCCAGCCAGAATAGCACTCATTCATCCCCACTCTTTGCTTCCTGTTAGTCAACCAATCCTCTATCCATGCTAAAACTTTACCCCTAACGCCATGCATCCTTACCTTATGTAGCAGCCTCTTGTGCGGCACCTTGTCGAAGGCCTTTTGGAAATCCAGGTACACCACATCCACTGGGTCTCCATTGACCACCTTGCTCGTAATGTCTTTGTAGAATTCCAGAAGATTTGTCAAGCATGACCTGCCATTCATGAACCCATGCTGCGTCTGCCCAATGGGACAATTTCTATCGAGATGCCTTGCTATTTCTTCCTTGATAATAGACTCAAGCATCTTCCCCACTACAGAGGTTAAGCTAACCGGTCTATAATTCCCCATCCTTTGTTTATCTCCTTTTTAAACAGTGGCATCACATTTGCTGTTTTCCAATCTGCTGGGACTGCCCCAGAGTCCAGCGAATTTTGGAAAATTACCACCAGTGCACCTGCTATTTCTCCCGCCATCTCTTTTAGTACCCTGGGATGCATTCCATCAGGGCCAGGGGACTTATCAATCCTTAGCTCCATTAGCTTGCCCAACACTACCTCTTCCGTAATAATGATTGTTTCCAGGTCCTCACCTACCTTCGTCTCTTTGTCAATTACTGGCATGTTATTAGTGTCCTCCACTGTGAAGACCGATACAAAATACCTGTTCAATGCCTCGGCCATTTCATCATATCCCATAACTAAGTTCCCCTTCTCATCCTCCAAAGGGCCAACGTTTACTTTAGCTACTCTTTTTCGTTTTATATATTTATAGAAACTTTTGCTATCTGTCTTTATATTCTGTGCTAGTTTTTTCTCATGTTCTATCTTACTTTTCTTTATAACTCATTTTGTGGCTTTCTGTTGACCTGTAAAGTTTTCCCAATCTTCTAGTTTCATGCTGTTTCTAGCCACTTTGCATGCCTTCTCTTTCAATTTGATAGCCTCCCTTATTTCCTTAGACACCCATGGCAGATTACCTCTTTTCTTACAGTCCT
Source organism: Ginglymostoma cirratum (assembly GCA_024137785.1). NCBI lineage: Eukaryota > Metazoa > Chordata > Chondrichthyes > Orectolobiformes > Ginglymostomatidae > Ginglymostoma > Ginglymostoma cirratum. The sequence goes on from JAHRHZ010000012.1 coordinate 3,519,046, forward strand.
TCCTTTTCACTGGAATATACTTTTGCTCAGCACTTTGAAAAATTGCTTTGAAAGTCCTCCACTGCTCGTCAACTGTCCACCATAAAATCTTTGTTTCCAGTCTACTTTAGCTAAGTCCTCCCTCATTCTATTGTAGTCCCCCTTGTTCAAGCACAGGACCCTCGTATTGGATTTTATCTTCACACTCTCCACCTGTATTCTAAATTCAACCATACTGTGATCACTCCTTCCAAGAGGATCCCTAACTATGAGGTCATTAATTATTCCTGTCTCATTACACAGGACCAAATCTAGGATAGCTTGCTCCCTCGTCGGTTCCATTACATACTGTTCAAGAAAACTATCACGGATACACTCAACAAACTCCTCCTCAATGCTACCCTGACCGAGCTGGTTCGACCAATCTACATGTAGATTAAAATCCCGCATGATAATTGCCGTACCATTTTTACAGGCATTAGTTATTTCTTTGTTTATTGCCTGCCCCGATGTGATGTTATTATTTGGTGGCCTATAGACTACGCCTATCAGTAACTTTTTCCTCTTAGGATTTCCAATTTCCACCCAAATCGATTCAACCTCATTCTCCATAGAACCTACATCATCTCTCAGCACCGCCCTGATGTCGTCCTTGAATATCAGAGCTACACAACCTCCCTTACCTTCCTGTCTGTCCTTCCGAATAGTCTGGTACCCCTGGATATTTAACTCCCAGTCATGACCATCTTGTAACCAGGATGAGAATTCAGTGTGCTTACCAATGGGCTCTCAAAGATACAACCAAACTGTTTTATGTATTTACAGTTTGCTTGGACGGCTAACATTGAGAAAGTGAAGTAAATAGGGAATACTTTGCATCATTTCAATCGGTTTGTCATGGGTTCATGTTGGTTTAAGCCAGTAAATCCGTATTCATATACCTACCATTGCAATCAGTAGGGCACACTAACTGCACTGTGCATCAGAGGGGTCAGACAAAGTGAAACAGGAGCAGGAAGAGGCCATTCTGCTCTTCAAACTCACACAGCCAATGAGATCACAGCTTATCTTCTACTTCGACAACATTTTCTTGTACTATCCCCATCTCCCTCGATATTTTTAAAATCTAGAAATCTATTGATCTCGGTCTTGAGTGTACTTAATGACTGAGCCCCTACATTCTTCTGTGTCAGAGAATTCCAAAAGATTCACTAAAGAAATTACCACTTAGCTCAGTTCTAAATGGCCTTCCCCCTTATTCTGAAAGAAACTAATCCTTATCCACGGAGGAATAAGCTGTGAGGAATTGCTCTGTAGATCACAGCTCTTGAGCCTTAAAAAGAAACACCTCAAGATCGAGCTGCCACAGAAGGCTGTGGAGGCCAGGTCATTGATTACATTTAAGACTGAGGTAGTTAGGTTCTTGATTATCAAGGGGATCAAGGGTTATGGGGAGAAAGCAGGAGAATAGGGTTGAGGAACTTATCGGCCATGATTGAATGGCGGAGCAGACTCAATGGGCCAAATGGCCTAATTTCTGCTTCTATGTCTTAAGGTCTTATGGTCTCTTATCTTACAGACATTTATTTTTTAGAAGGTATGGCTGTCACTGGCAATTTATTGTCCACTGGTATTTATTGTCCACCCCTAATTGCCCTCTGAAGGCAATTAAGTCAACCATATTACAGTGGATCTGCAGTCATTTGTAGGCCAGACCAGGTAACAATAGCAGATTTCCTTCTCTAAAGGGCATTAAGTAGTGAACCAGGCGGGCTTTTACTGAAAATGGTCACAGTTTCATGAAGACTGAGGCTTTTAATTCCAGACATTTTATTAATTTAAGTGCTGGCAGGATTTGAACCTGTCTACCTAAGCATTAGCCTGGACCTCAACATCTTCGTCTCAGTGATATTGCCAGAAGGCAACCATTAAATTGAAAATACGAAATAGAAAGTTCCAACACACGTCAAAGAAGCAAGTCAAGAGGACAAAGATCAGCCATTTGAAGTTGACACGTTCAGTATCAGGAGGGGCATCAGGAGGTGTGTTGCTCCACTGTGGGTGGTGGTGAACTGTTTGGATTGAGTTGCAAAGAATGGTCATTCATGTCAGGATACAGAACTTATTTCAGAAGCTGCCACAGAGATTCACAAAAAAGACAGTAGTGCTGAAATTCGGGAAAAGGTGAGCTCAAACAAGCCAAAAAGCTTTCTTCAGCTGAATTAATTTTGTGGTGACCTGATACAGCTGCATTTTTACAACAATGCACCCCATTCTATAAATATTACTTTTGTCAGATGTACTCAGTTCAACAGAGAATAAGACTGTCAGCTTCTTTCTCCACAGCAAAGAGAACAAAACACTGGTCTAATCACAAAACAGCAGGAAGACAAAAATGCACACTTTAAAAACTGAAACCTTTTCAGACAAACCCCTCTAGGGACCACTTATGAATTATTCAATCCTTGATAGGTAAATCACTGTTAAGTAGCCAGGAAAGTTAATGGGGCTGCGACAAAAAGTAAACAAAATCATTGAGTTCAATTCTAGCAGAAATTTGATAGACGTAAGAATTGAAAAGGTGAGCAGTTATGTGAAACTCCTTTATATCCATGTTAGACTGCACTTGGACACTGTTAACATGCTCTTTATATTATTTAAAGGATTTAGTGGTACTAAAGAGGTGCAAGAATACATCACTAAAATGATACCAGAGCTGAGAAATTATTTCTACCAGGAAAGATTCAATAGGCTAGGCTTGTGAAATCTCAGGGATGTCCTTGATAGAGCTTTCCAAGATTATTAAAAGGTCCACTTGAGGGTAAGACCAGAACAAGGGACCATAACTGTAAGGTAGTCAGTAATAAATTTAACAGGAATTCAGGGGCAACGTGTTTGCCCAGAGAAAGTCAAATTGTGGAACTTGGTACCGCAAGGAAAAATTGAGGCAAATAGCAATGATGCATTTAAAAGGAAGTTAAATATACATATTATATATTATGGGCTATTGAAGAAAGTGGGAAGGAGGCCCATGTGGAGCAGGAACAATGGTAAGAAACAGATGGATGGAATAGCCTATTTTGTGCTGTGAATACCCAAAGAGACATGAATTTAATACATTGTAAAACTCCAAAGAATGTATTTGCCTTTTAGTTGCATTCCTAGAGCAAATCTAAGTATGCCTATCTATAAAACTGTTGAAAATTGTAAAGGAATTAACAACTCATGAGAAACTTGTTAGACCTCAGCTGGACTACTGCATAAAGTTGAGGTTACCACATTATAGGAAAGATGTGAATGCAACAGAGAGACTGCAGAAGGGATTTACAAGAACGGTTCCAGGACTGAAGAACTTCAGTGATGAAGATACATTAAAGACATTGGGACTATTCTGGAGTGAAGTAGATTGATCGGAGATTTTCAAAATAATGAGCAGCTGGATAAAGTAGATAGGGAGAAGCTGTTCCTGCTCATTAAAGAGAAAAGAACAAGAGGGCATGGATTTAAAATGATGTGCAATAAATTAAGGGTAATGTGAGAAAAAACTTATCCACACAATGAGTGGTTAGGGAATGGAATGCACTGCTTGGAAATGTGGTGGAGGCAGGTTTCAATTCAGGCATTGAAAAGGGAATTGGACGGTTATTTCGATAAAAATGGTGCGCAGAGACATGGGGAAAAGACAGAAGATTGGCATTAGATAATAAAGCTGGTGCGGGCATGATAGGCCAAATGGCCTCCTTCCGCACTGTAACAATTCTATGATGTGTGAATCCTTCTTGAGTTCAAACAATTGTACAGGTAATGGTTTGGAATACTTTGATTGTATCTGATCATGTTAAACAACCTTGTTTGCCATGTTATTCTACCTAAAGAGGTACAGCCAGTTTAATAAAAAAGCACATTGGTGCGATTGTAACAAGGTCAGCCAGGTGGACCTCACAGAATATGAGTTCCCTGATTGGGGCTGTTAATCTGGTCTAATCAGGGATCCTTGGCTGATATGTATAAACAGAAGTGTCAGAGATACTGACACTCTGGAACCTGACTCTGAATAAGGCAGTACTAAAGTCAAGGACTGTTCACATATAAATATAAGGTGACTTGGTGATGAGATACCGACATCCATGGAATCATTTCAAGCATTTTCTAACTATGGGTCAGATAACCATTTTCCACCTGAATTTAACTGGGTAAGGCAGCGTTGTAGTTATTTTGCTGTGCTTGTGGTGCAGGAGCCTGAACTAACTATGTGGAGACAAGGACTCAAATCCCATCATATGGCAATGAGAAATTAAAATTCTGTGAATTAAATAAATATGGAATAAAAATCTTGTAGCAGTAATGGTGACCATGAAAATAACACATGATTATTACAACATGACCAAAACCCTGAATTACTATTTTAAATTTTGAAATCCAAACTGAGTTCTTCAAAAGTGGTCTGGTACAGCCAAAAAAATGGATGGGATGTAAGTTTAATGTCATCCTGGAGAGAGAGAGCGAGAGAGAAAGAAAGACAGAAAGAAAGAGAGAAAGAAAGAAAGAGAGAGAAGGAGAGAGAGAGAAACCCATGGAATGTCACATTTAAAGACGTAAAGGGAACTTCAATCAACCTTTCAAGGAGGAAGAGACAAGTCAAAAAGACTGGATTATGACCTCTTGTGAACCCTCATCGACAGCCTGACACCCCTGAAAATTATGTCCCAAACTGCAGGCATATTTTGTGTTTTTTTCCTTTGAAGAATACAGACTCAGGGGGTTATGAAGTCAGTTTCAACTGGAGTGTGCTACTGGGACTGAACATTCTAGTGTGTAAACCAGCCTGAGTTCAAGCATAAGCATGCTGTGAAAGTCAGAGTCAAAGAGTTATTCCTTAATCAATCCTGTGTGTCCCACTCTGAGTACCAGAAGACAGCTGCCTAGCAGGCCACACAAAAGGAAACCAGACAACAAAAGGATTCTCTTACCCTGAATGATGGAATTCAGTCAAGGTCGAAAGGATTCAGGACAAGAGAATCTCAACCAACCTGCAAAACTAAGGATCTTGAAATCAACTACTCAACTTCCAGGATCAACATTACCTATAAACTCCACTGCATCAGCCACAATATTCAACTATCCAAAGACTGATCAATTATTTTTTTAAAACTTTAACTATTTTGAACTCATCCCTTATTTCGAATCTGTCTGCATGTGAGTTGTGTTACTAATTCTCGCATTTAGTAAATAATAAACTCACTTTTTGTTAACTCAAGAAAGCCAGGTTAAATTGGCTCCTTCATGACCATAAGTTCATTTGAGTTTCAGAGAAAGGGAAGGGATCCATTTTTAAATTAACCTTGTCTTGACCAGCCAAGGGGAGGGACAAGTGAACAAGGCCAGTTGATCCTCTTCAACGAGGGCTTAACCTTTTGAATTACCCTCACCCGGGATCTGGCAGTAACAATTAAAAACATATCTACTTTGCTAATGTCCTTTAGGGAATGAAATCAGCTGTCCTTATCTGGTCTAGTCTACATATGACTCCAGATCCACAGCAAGGTATTTGACTCTTAAAGGCCCCCTGAAATGATCTGAGCAAGCCACACAGTTCAAGAGCATTTAGGAATGGACTACAAATGCTGGCCTTGCCAGAGATACACACAGCCCTATTAACGAGTATCAGAGATAAAAGGTACTGCAGATGCTGGAGAATCCGAGATAACAAGCGTGGGGCTGGATGAACACAGCAGGTCAAGCAGCATCATAGGAGCAGGAAAACTTGACGTTTCGGGCCTAAACCCTTCATCAGAAATGGGGGAGGGGAAGAGGGTTCTGAAATAAATAGGGAGAGAGTTGCAGTGGGAGAGAGATTCCCTGAGGTTTGTCCGGAGGGAGGAGGGTAACTTCTTCAGGGTAGGCATCCTTAGAAGAGGCTTCGCAGTGGGGTTAAAATTGTATCAGAGATAAAAGGTACTGCAGATGCTGGAGAATCCGAGATAACAAGCATGGGGCTGGATGAACACAGCAGGTCAAGCAGCATCATAGGAGCAGGAAAACTTGACGTTTCGGGCCTAAACCCTTCATCAGAAATGGGGGAGGGGAAGAGGGTTCTGAAATAAATAGGGAGAGAGGGGGAGGC
>JAHRHZ010000012.1:3526040-3548261 GCA_024137785.1 Ginglymostoma cirratum
GTCCATCCTGGGCCTCCTGCAATGCCACAGTGATGCCACCCGAAGGCTGCAGGAACAGCAAATCATATTCAGCCTGGGAACCCTGCAGCCCAATGGCATCAATGTGGATTTCACAAGCTTCAAAATCTCCCCTCCCCCAACCGCATCCCAAAACCAGCCCAGCTCATCTCCACCTCCCTAACCTGTTTTCCTCTCACCCCAAGCCACACCCCCATCTCCTATCTACTAACATCATCCTGCCTCCTTGACCTGTCCGTCCTCCCTGGACTGACCTATCTCCTCCCTACCCCCCTACCTACACACACCTTTACTGGCTCCATCCCCGCCTCTTCGACTTGTCTGCCTCCTCTCCACCTATCCTCTCCTCTATCCATCCTCTATCCGCCTCCCCCTCTCTCCCTATTTATTTCAGAACCCTCTTCCCCTCCCCCATTTCTGATGAAGGGTCTAGGCCCGAAACGTCAAGTTTTCCTGCTCCTATGATGCTGCTTGACCTGCTGTGTTCATCCAGCCCCATGCTTATTATCTCCTATTAACGAGTAAGTAGTAAGGTTAGGGCCTACTTTGTTGCCAGACCAATGCGTATTTGTAAGGATATGATTTAATCTACAAATAACTAGAAACCATAGTAAATCACAAAGTGCCTGCAAACTCTGCTCTTTCAGTTGGTTAACATTATTTAGACGTGTTCTAATTTTACTCAATCACCTCCTGTGTGGGACACAATCAAAGCCTTCAGAAAATCCAAATACACCACATCCACTCGTTGTCTATATTACAGTCCTCAAAAAACCCCCAACAACTTTCTCAAATGTGACTTTCCTTTCATAAGTCTCTGCCAAATTTTACCATTCTTTGCTAAACGTTGTGTCACATCCTTTACTCTAGATTCTAATATTTTCCCTGTGCAGAATCACATGTTCAAATGAAAAAGAACAGTTTCCAAGAGGAGGAATAATGCCAAACTCATAATACCCTCTTTCCGCACAGTAGGGATTCTATAATTCTATATTAAATGAAGTGTTAAAACTAAGGGAAAGCATACAATTGAATAAAAATTTGAAGATTGGACAGAATTTTTAAAAAAGCAAAATAAATCTAGCTAAAACTATGAAGACAGACAGAAGTTTCTACAGCTATTTAAAAAGAAAGGTTGACAAAGTGTGCGTTAGTCTAATTTATACATTGGACATTAATCTGGAAATTAATAATGACAGATAAAGGTTTTGCATCAGTCTTCAATAAAGACATAAGTAAAATCGCCAAAATAACTGCCCATCAGGAATTGGAAGGCAAGCAGGATAAAAGAAAATTATAACTACCAGGGAAGTCATACTTTGCAAGTTGTTGGAACAGTGGATTTTAAAAGAAGTGGCTGGTGAGATAGTTTTCATTTTGTTACATTCACTAGATTCAGAGAAGGCTCCACTAGAATGTAAAATAGCTAATTCTACACTTTTATTCAAAAAGGGGCAGGGGAATGCAGAGAGACAGAAAACAGGAAACTATAGATCAGCTTAACATCTATTACAGGAAAAACGTTAGGAACTGTTGTTATAGATGCCATAACAGGGCACATAGATAATAAATTTGAAACAAAAATCACATTTAATTAATTTATTTAAGTTCTTTGAAGAAGCATGTACTGTGGATAAAGGGGACCGGGGATGTATTGTAGATTTACAGAATACATTTAAGAAGGTGCCACATTAAAGGTTATGGTGGAAAATAAAAGTTCAAGATGTGGGGATTACCTATTGGCCTGGGAGGAGATTGGCTGGTTTACAGGAAATAGAACAGGAATAAAAGGATCATTTTCTGGTTGGTGAGATGTCACAAGTGGTACGCCACAGGGATCACTGACGGGCGTCTCAACTCTATAACTTATATAAACGATTTGGATGAATGGACTAAAGTTACAGTTGATAGATTTTATGATAATACTAAGAAAGGTGGAACAGTAAGCTATGAAGACGACACAGGGAGTCTGCAAAAATGTTTAGTTAGATTTTTGCATACTTAACCTGTCAAATAGAGAATGCGCAAGAATGTGAAGTTGTCCATTTGGCGGGAAGAATAAAAAAGCATGTTATCTAAATGGTGCGAGACTGGGTGCACAGCTTGGCTTCAAACATGGAACTGGTGCCAAGGATCCCAGAATATCCCAGCAGTAGTTAGTGTGAGAATAGGATGAGTGGTGCACCTTAGCATGTGATGCATAGATGATGAGGTGAGTTTGGGATGATCGTGGAAGAAAATTCACTGGGCCTCATGGGAAAGAGCTCATCATGAAACTCGGCCATAAAAAAATACACTTAGCTGATTTCCAGTAAAAGTCAGGTCCACGTGATTCAGAAGAACATGCTTTGCTAACTGGTTTCTTTCAGCAATGTTACTTAATGCACCTCCTCTATTAACAACTACTGTCTTCTCCAACTTATCTAGGTAACAGCATCAGCTCATGAAATATGAAGAAACAGCTCTTGCAGATGTGACTCATCTTTGCAGGTGTTTAACTGGTGACAATACAATGTTTTACCTGTTAATTCCTTTTCATGCTCATAAATGGTTCCATAAATACATGACTGAGATGAATGCAAGCTTAAATGTAATGCAAAATGCAGGCTAAGCCTACAAGCAGTATCTGCATTTCACCACGCATCTGTAGTATCACTTGTACATTAAAATTAAACAGAGCAGGGGCTTTTGACCAGGAATCTGTCAAATCAGATAGCTCTTTAGGCATGTTGAAATCCCATAAACAGCCAAGATTTATCATTGTACCCCACTGCAGCCAATTTTAATTACAGCATCCGTGATGGATTCCTGCTCTAACCTTGTACTCCAACAGCAACACCATCAGAATTCTGGAACTCAACAGCTACACTAGAAATCTCCACTGTACTTCAAAATTAGCTCAGCACAATGTTCGGTGTCACGGTCTAAAATCTGGCCACAAGATATAGGAGCAGAAATCGGCCATTTGGCAGATCGAGTCTGTACTGCCATTTGATCAAGATTGTGCCTTCTGTCTGACACAAAAGGTGCAGAAACCGATATCCAAGTATTTCCAAGTCAATTCTACACAAGCTCAGACACAATCAGAAGCAGCAGATTCGCTTCAAACACTTTGCATTGAGTCAGTCAATAACAACTGAGCAGATCCAACTTGTACCACTACTACCCACATTTCTTTCTAAATTATACATACTGAGTTATAAACCAATAATGTGTCAAATTCAGAGCCAGATTTTCACCTTAAATGGCGGCTATGTTTGCCTGGATGGGTTGGATAAATTCAGAGGAATTCAGTCTTTGATTTGATGAAGGAAAGAATCTGAGTCCCAAGCTTGAACAGGAGATTCATGGCCTTTACGTACAAATGTAGACAATAATGGTTCATTTCTCTCATTCATCTCCCACTTGGACAGCCATGTTCTAACAATTAACACTTAACAGGCGACTTCCAATTCCACTGTCCCTTGATATTCACCAGAACAGTGTGGCAGGTGGCGTTTGCCTCTGCTTGCATTTGAATAGAAATTGAACACGTGCAAACAGAGAGAGCCCCTGTTCACAGAGCATCACTAAACCGTGACACACATTAAGTGCATGAACCAGAGATAAAAGGTACTGCAGATGCTGGAGAATCCGAGATAACAAGCGTGGGGCTGGATGAACACAGCAGGTCAAGCAGCATCATAGGAGCAGGAAAACTTGACGTTTCGGGCCTAAACCCTTCATCAGAAATGGGGGAGGGGAAGAGGGTTCTGAAATAAATAGGGAGAGGGGGGGAGGTGGATAGAGGATGGATAGAGCAGACGATAGGTGGAGAGGAGGCAGACAAGTCGAAGAGGTGGGGATGGAGCCAGTAAAGGTGAGTGTAGGTAGGGGGGTAGGGAGGAGATAGGTCAGTCCAGGGAGGACGGACAGGTAACTTCTTCAGGGTAGGCATCCTTAGAAGAGGCTTCGCAACATGTAATTGACTAACTGCTCACACTGTTCAACTACAAGCGAAACAAGGATAGAAACTGAGAGCAGAGGCCATTTAGCTCTTCATGCCTGCTCCCCACCATTCAATATGATCATGGCAGCTTCTCTGTCTTGAGGCAATATTCCCATTTTCTCCCATATCCCTTCATACTTTTAAAACCTAAAAGTATATTCATCTCTTTCTTGAGTATATTCAGTGACTTGGCCTCCTCCACAACCTTCTGTGGTGGAGAATTCCACAGGTTCACTATCCTCCAAGTGAAGAAACAAACTCCCGAGGAACTCAATGCATCCAATGCTCATTTTGAGCAGCAGGTCAGTGAAATGATGTCACCTGCCCCTACAGCCTCGGGTGTACCTGTACCCACAGTCACCGCCGCGGGTGTACCTATACCCACAGTCACCGCCGCGGATGTACCGGTACCCACAGTCACCTCTGCGGGGTGTACCTGTATCCACAGTCACCACTGTGGGTGTACCTGTACCCACAGTCACCCCCGTGGGTGTACCTGTACCCACAGTCACCCCCTCAGGTGTACCTGTACCCACAGTCACCACCACAGGCGTTGGATCAGCCTTCATGAGGGTGAACCCATGGAAGGCGATGGGCCCGGATGGAGACCCTGGCCATGCACACAGGTCCAGCAGACCAGCTGGCCACAGTACATGCAGACGGCTTTAGACTCTCCTGACTACAATGTGAGGTCCCCATCTACTTCAAGAAGTCCATTATCATCCCAGTGCCAAAGAAAAATCAGCAGCGTGCCTTAATGACACCCGTCCAGTAGCTCTGACATCCATCATTATGAAGTACTTTGAAAGGTTAGTAATGGCACACATCATCACCAGCCTCCCACATTGCTTTGATCCATTTCAATTTGCCTACCTTTGCAACATGTCCACAGCAGATGCCATCTCCCTGGCCCTACACTCATCTCTGGAACATCTGGATAACAAGGACACCTACGTCAGACTCCTATTTATTAGCTTGAGCTCCACCATAACTCCAACCAAATTCACCTCCAAATTCTGACACCTAGGACTCTGCTTCCCCCCTCTGCAACTGGATCCTCAACTTCCTGACCGACAGACCGCAAACAATAAGGCTAGGTGACAATACCTCCTCCACGATAAGCCTCAACACCAGCAACCCACAAGACTGCTTACTCAGCCCCTTACTGTTTTCCTTATACACTCACAACTGTATGGCCAAATTCAGCTCTAACTGCATTTACAAATTTGCTGATGACACTGCAGTAGTGGGTCACAGCATGACAGTAGTAGTACAGAAGAGAGAGAAGAAAGTTTAGTAGCATGGTATAAAGACAACAATCTCTCCCTCAATGTCAGCAAAACAAAGTAGCTGGTCGTTGACTTCAGGAAGTGGACAGGAGGACACGCCCCTCCGTCAACGGTGCTGGGGTGGAGATGGTCGACAGCTTCAAGACCCTAGGAGTGAATATCACCAACAATTTGTTCTGGTCCATTCATGTCGATGTTACAGTCAAGAAATCACACCAATGCCTCTACTTCCTCAGAAGACTAAGGAAATTCGACATGTCCACCATGACTCTTAGGAGCCAGAGCCTGGGGTTGTCCATGTGGTGGCCTCCCTTGTGGGAGCGATTGCAGAATCTGTTATGTATCTATAGGCTCCAGCTGGGAAAGGTCATAGGAACCTAGAAAATAGGAGCAGGAGTAGGCCATTCAGCCCTTTGAGCCTGTGCTGCTATTCAATTTTTATCAATGCACGGTAGAAAGCATCCTATCTGGATGCATCACAGCTTGATACAGCAACTGCCCACCCAAGACTGCAAGAATTTTCAGAGAGTTGTGAACTCAGCCCAGTCTATCACACAAACCAGCCTTCAATCCATTGACTCCATCTACACTTTCTACTGCCTCGGGAAAACAGCCAACACAATCAAAGACCCCTCCCACCCATGTTATACTCTCTTCCACCCTCTCCCATCGAGCAGAAGATACGAAGATTTGAAAACACATACCAACAGATTCAAGAACAGCTTCTTCCCCGCTGTTATCAGACTTATGAATGGACCTTCCATATATTAGAGTTGATCTTTCTCTGCACCTTCTCTGTAGCTCTAAGACTAAATTCTGCATTCCGTTCTGTTACCCTGGTGTACATATGTAAGGTATGATTTGCTTGGATAGCATGCAAAACAATACTTTTCACTGTATAGCAGTACATGTGACAATAATAAATCAAATCAAATCTCAGTCCTATATAGCCTACTTCCCATTCTGAGATTGCGACTCCTGGTTCTAGGCTCCCCACTGGGGAAAACCAGGCACGGGAAGAAAAGAAAAACATGCCTGAGTCTGCTGCTCCTATGTTGTCAAAACTATGGAGCTGGCAGGCACAGCAGATGTCTAGATCATTTTCTAACCTTGAGAACTCAGCTCATCATCACCTTCTCAACAGCAACTAGAGACGGACAATAAATGCTGGCCCAGCCAGTGGCGCCCATGTCTCACATGTGAATAAAGAAAAGAACCCACCTATGTGCAGACACAGCGAGCAATTATAGACTTGGTAATCCCTGCACCTGTTGAAAGAATGAAAGGGAAGAAAGCACAGAGAAGAACAGGATAGGAGTTATACCTGTTGGCAGCTGACAGCTGTTCTCCTGTAAGCTCTGTGCTGCAGAGTTATGGGATTGAAATGTGTTGCCAAATCTCCCTGTGTTCCTTCTCTCAGTCTGATATTCATGGTGAAAGCTGCTGATGTTCTTCCTTGTCACATTGCATGGCTGGAGCTGAACACAGTTCACACTGTCCCTGAAAAACACACCAACGCCTAACTGTGACTTTTCTTTGTCTTAATCCATGAGTTGAGATAGGAAGTTCTTGAAATATTTTGTTTCCTAAATGTGCAAGAACAGCTTTTATCACATTTGGTCCAGAGTGTACTGCTATCACAAATCCTACACGTATTTTAGTATTTCGGATTAATGTTATTAACAAAAGTGTGCAAAAGAGATGAGTTACATCAGGGAGTCTACATCCCACATCCAATGAGTAGCCCTTGAGTATTTTAAACCCTCACAATCTCTGCAGATTCACTGTCCCCTTACAATGGCTGAGCATCCTCAATGACAACACTCCCTCTGTTGTGAGCTGCAAAATGTGGGTGTGTTCCCTTCATTCAGTTCTGCAATGAGTTGTTCAATGCTTACCTCACAAACATGTCATAGCATGGCTTTGAGAAACCCAGACATCGGACAGATCTCATATAAACCCATAAAACTTCTATAGGACTTGACAGGGTAATCACAGGAAGGATGTTCCCAATGACTGAGGAGTCCAGAACCAGGGGTCACAGTCCAAGGGTACAGGATAAGCTATTTAGGATTGAAATGAGGAGAAATTCCTTCATCCAGAGAGTAGACAGTCTGTGGAATTTTCTGCCACAGAAAGCAGTTGAGACCAAAACATTGAATATTTTCAAGAGTTAGATTAACTTCTTAGGGCTAAAGAGATCAAAGGTTATGGGCAGGAAGCAGGATGAGGGTAGTGAGTTTGACGGTCAGCCATAACCATATTGAATAGCAGCACAGGCTCAAAGGGCTGAATGGCGTACTCCTGCTCCTATTTTCTAGGTTCCTATGACCTTTCCCAGCTGGAGCCTGTAGATACATAACAGATGCTACAATTGCTCCCACAAGGGAGTTCACCAACTGGACAACCCCAGGCTCTGGCTCCCCTAGACTTTCTTGTGCCCCTGAGGTTTACCTGGAGTGTGTTGACTGCAAAGGCAGGAGGTTTAGAGGGGAGTTAAGGGAAACCCGTTCACACAGAGGGTGGTGGGAATCTCACAACCTTTAAAAAGTATATGGACAAGCACATGAAGTGTCAAAACATTTGAAGCTCTGGGCCTAATGGGGGAAAGTGGTACTAGTGTAGGTAGTAGCATATTTTTGATGGTACAGATTTCATGGGCTGAAGGGCCTATTCTGTACTGTATTATTCTATGTTGATGGAAGATACTCCACATCTTTCCCATTGGACGAATGTCTCTGGTCCTAATGGGACAATGCGACTATGACAGATGTTAGAACAGTGCAAGTGAAGATGTCTCTACAAAGTGCTTATTCTGTACAGGGGTTGAACACCCGTGTTACTGATGTAGACTCAGGTTGTTTCCCTTTCCTTCCCACTAGTCCCAGTTACATGCATGACCTCTGCAACTGGGGTCAAGGGAACCAGCTGACTGGGAGACCCCAGTGACTTTGAAAACTTTGGAGGGCATGCCTGGGGACTTTGGGCCTGGGGGAGGTGGGGTGGGGTGTCACAACCTGCCAAGAGTCTCCTGCAGAGCAGCAGGCTCATCCTAAGCTCAATCAGAGGCAATAGGATCACTAGCAGGAGGGAGGTGGAAGCAGGGAAGAGGCAACACTGGAAGAAGCTGCTGTCTGTTGCTTGCCCATTGGAACCACCCTGCCTCCTTGAGAAGACAGGACTGAGTGCAGCCTAAATGGCTGCTCCTCCTCTTGCTTTGCCATTGCGCTAAGCCCTCGGGGTTAGAGCCAGGGACAGGGCAGCCACTGAGCATTCTGCTAGACCTGGCTGCAGCCAGCCTTTCCATGGAGGCCATCAAGCTAGGGCCCCCACAGTGGTGAGTACACTGACAGACCCCGTTATTTATTGTTCCAGCCTACCCTCTGCCTGAGAGCACCTGACAGACCTGCCTGATACTCCTGTTCGTCTCCCTGCACGTTCCACATGGCCTGCTACAAATGCACATCTTCTGCTTCGGGCTGAAGGAATAGAGCAGTCCTCTGGGTGTCAGAGACCCTGGAAGTGGGGTTCCTCCGCTGACTATTCACATCCCAGTAGATGATGCAGGCGAACATGTTGCTGCTATGGGTTCACAATCTGAAGTGGTGCTGGTTCAGCGTGCTCAGGCTGCAGCCTCTCTTGCCATTTTAAAAGTCACTGTTGTTTCTTTCGACTTAAAAATGGCAAAAGATACTGTTTAAACAAGGGGCTATACTTTCAAGTTTTTTTTAGAAAGGCGTGACAAGGGGAACTTCACCCTGCGGTAAATGTTTGGCTTTTTAACCAGAGCCAGTTGTATGTGTTCAAGAATACTCAGCATAATATCTTGACAGGTTCCTGGGCGTGAAGCTACAACTTTGTGTCTAGACAATACAGCAGAAACATCCAGCCTGTGGAGGTGGAATCATCCCTCTCCCTCCCTTCTGTCAGTGGAAAAGTAAAATAAAATCCTGAGCAGCTTGCTAACTCTCTCTCTTTCTCTCTCTCTCTGGGCAAATTCCTTCTTGAAAAATGACTTCTGGGCAAATCCTCGACCAGTGAATGAAAGATTGAGAATCCTGAATCAAAGGGTACAAAGGAACCAGAAGGGAAACTAAAGAAAAACATTTCATCAACATCTTTAATCCGGACTGGTGCCAGGACTGTGCTTCATGTCAACCACAAATTTACTTATCATCCAGCCCATGTATATATCATACATCATGAACAATAAGGGGCCCAGCACCAATCCCTGCGATATGCTGCCTGAACACTATCCTGCAGGTACACTAACAGCCTTCTACCACCACCCTCTGTCTCCTAAAACTCTGCCAATTTTGGCTTCATGCTAGTTAAGGTTGCCAGCGCCTGCAATGGACCATCTCTGGAGAACCACATGAAGCACTGGCCACCTGATCAGATTGTTCCAGGGATATAAATAGTCTCACTATAACTTTTTTTAACTCAAAAAGGAGGGGATATGAATGAACTGGATGGGTTTCACAAACGGTTTACGAGATTGGTACCTGGAATGAGCAGGTTATCTATGAGGAGCATTTGGACAGGCTGGGCTTGTTTCCACTGAAGTCTAGAACAGTGAGGAATGATTTGATTGAAGTTTAAGACCCTGAATGGCCTTGACAAGGTGGACATGGAAAGGATATTTCCTCTTGTGGATGAATCCAGGATTAGGGGGCACTGTCTTAAAAATAGGACTGACCTATTTAGGAGAGAGATCATGAGAAGCAGTTTCTCTCAGGGGCTTGTGAAATTTTGGAACTCTGCCTCATAAGGTGCTGGAGGCAGGGTCTTTCAGTACTTTCAAGATGGAGGTGGACAGATTCCTGTTAGGGAGCAGAATCAAGGGTTATTGACAGTAAATGGGTATAGTTTATGGCAATGTAGTAGTTTCATGGTCACCACACCAGCTTTTTAATTCTAGCTTTATTGAATTAATTAAATTTAAATTCCCATCATGGTGGGATATGAACTTGGGACTCTGGATCATTGTGGAGGATGCAAATGGGGGTCATAAATAGTGTTCAGAGTTAATAATCTTAAGGCCAGGACTCTAAATTACTTAGCCAGTAACATAACTACGTAGCTTTACTGAGTGTCATTGGCATTGAGTTTCTTGTGACTGCAGCCCAGAGCAGGTGGTGAACTCCATCTAAGACTAAATAAGCTCATTTTGATAAACAATTCATCAGCACATTAACAATAGCTGGAATATTTTTACTTTCCAATAAACATTATAACATTCTCATAAGTGCTTTGCGGTTGAAAACTGGATTAAATGGTACTGTACCTTTGCTCATTTTGCCTGTATTCTATCTGCTGAAACTCCAAGACTGGTCCTCTGTTCCCCTTGTAACTGTCATCTGTAATTAACTTTTCCATTCCATTGCTCCATTTAACTAAAACAGAAACCTTTATTGATCACATTCAACTGGTGATAAATCAATATACTATTTAAATGGCCACAATTTACTCATGGGCATCTATAGTTGCAAATAATCCTGAAATACAAAAACACATCAACTACATGGGGTATACACTTTACCAAGCAATGCTACAGCATTTTGTAAAATGTTTTTGAAGTTAGTGAAGGACTTAAAGAGAAGCAAATACTATGCTTCAATGTTCATTAGAAAATGAGGGATTGCAAATCCATACTGTCATCTACTCAAAAGGAGGTCTATGTCAATCACTTGAGGGCATAAAAAGCAACTGTGACTGGCCAGATTCATAATGGTCAGGTTGGCCCTGGTCTCAGAGCTGGGTCAAGCCCTGCACCAGGATTTCAGTGAAAAATACAAGTTGCCACTTATTTGAAAGTAAGGCCATAAAGACACAGGAACAGAAGTAGACCACTCAGCCCACTGGGAGCCCAACTCTGCCGTTCACTGAATCATGGCTGATCTGATCTTCCTCAACTTCACTTTCCCACCTTTTCCTCATAACCCTTGATTCGCTTACTGAGGATATCAGTATCTATCTCAGCCTTGAATATACTTAACAACCCAGCCTTGATAGCTCTCTGTGGTAAAGAAATCCAGATTCACAATCCTCTGAGAGAAGAAATTCCTCCTCTTCTGTTTTAAACGTGCGACCCCTTATTATGATCGCTGGTCCTAGACTCTCTCACAATGGGAAATAACCTTTCCACATCTATCCAGCCAAGTTCCCAAAGAATCTTGTTTGTTTCAATAAGGTCGTCTCTCGTTCTTCTAAACTCCAAAGAATACAGATCCAGGCTACTCAACTGCTCCCCATACAACAGTCCCTCCATATCTGGTATCAGCCTAGTGAACCTTCTGTAGACTCCTAGAAAGTGAAGGTGATATATTTCATACAACATATTAAATTGAGGTTGAAATGTAGGACTAAAGTTTTTTTTTCAATTATTTTTTCATATGATGTGAGCATCATGAACAAGGCCAGCCATTGTCCATTGTTAATTGCTATTGAGCTAATTAGCTTGTTCAGTCATATCGCAGATTACTTAGCCAATCACCTTCTTGATTTGGACACTGCGAGGTGCTAAATAGCTACAAAGTCTGCCACTGATATTGCGCTTCAAAGTAAATCAGTATTTGTGGAAAACATAAGAGATTTCACAAGGGTCTGTATGAATGCAAGTTTTTCTGTTTTGTGAACTTTATCTTACACAGAATTACACTGAATCTATAAAGCAGAAACAGCCATTTGACACAAATGGTCTATGCTGCTGTACATGAGTCTCCACCACCACACACCATCTAACCCTATCAACATATCCATCGATTCTTTTTTTCCATCAGATACTTTAAAGCTATGATGCAATTCACCCAATCATTCTTTGTGGAAGAAAGTTCCATTTCTCCACCTCTTTCTGCATGAAGAAGTTTCTTGAATTCCATTTTAGATTTATTAGTCTCTACCTTGTATTTATGACACAAGTTTCAGACTCTCGATGAAGCAGCAATATTTTTCTACATATCTGCCATGCCAAATCCTCTCAGAATTTTAAAGGTCGTTTTGTCAGGCGTCGCTGCCTGGTCAGCATTTCTTGCCCATCCCTAGTTTCCCTTGAGAAGGTGATGGTGAGCTGCCTTCTTGAACCGCTGCAGTCCTCCTGCTGTGGGTTGACCCACAATGCCCTGAGGGAGGGAATTCCAGGATGTTGACACAGCAATAGTGGATATATATATGGTGAGTGACTTGGATGGGAACTTGGAGGTGGTGGTGTTCCCATATATCTGATGCCCTTGTCCTTCTAGATGGAAGTGGTCATGGCTTTGGAAAGTGCGGTCTGAGGATCTTTGGTGAATTTCTGCAGTGCATCTTGTAGATAGTACACACTGCTGCTACTGAGCGTCGGTGGTGGATGGAGTGAATGGTTCTGGGTGTAGTGCCAATCAAGCGGGCTGCTTTGTCCTGGATGGTGACAAGCTTCTCGAGTATTGTTGGGGCTGCACTCATCCAGGCAAGTGGGGAGTATTCCATCACACTCCTGACTTGTGCCTTGTAGATGGTGGACAGGCTTTGAGGAGTCAGGAGGTGAGTTACTTGCCGCAGTATTCCTAGCTTCTGACCTGCTCTTGTAGCCACTATGTTAATGTGGTGAGTCCAGTTGAGTTTCTGGTCAATGGTAACGCCCAGGATGTTGATAGTGGGGGATTCAGTGACAGTAACACCACTGAATGTCAAGGGGTGGTGGTTAGATTGTCTCTTATTGGTGATGGTCATAGCCTGGCATTTGTGTGGCATGAATGTCACTTGCCACTTGTCAGCCCAAGCCTGGATATTGTCCAGATCTTATTGCATGTGAACGTGGACTGCTTCAGTATCTGAGGAGTCACGAATAGTGCTGAACACTGTGCAATCATCAGCAAACATCCCCACTTCTGACCTTATGATGGAAGGAAGGTCATTGATGAAGCAGCTGAAGACAGTTGCGCCTAGGACACTACCCTGAGCAACCCTAAGTATCCAGACTTCAACAGTGTTTCATTGACTGTAAAGTGTTTTTGAGACATCCTGTGATCTAGGAACTCACCTATAAATAAACAGATTTAAATTGTGGTTGCTGGGTTAGGAGGTGCATGCTTGTAATGTGTAACGCTTACAAAATTATGTTCTATCCTTCAACTGGCTTTCTGGAATCTTTAATACTTTATTTTATTTGTAAATCTATTTTGCATTTCCTCCATTGCTTCTGCATCATTTTGGTAAGATTGGGACTAGAACGGTGCACAGAATCAGAAGAGCCCTAATTTGATTCAATGAGACAGCTGGCTCAAAGGGTTGATGACCTACTCTTGCTCCTAATTCTCGTTTTTTTGAGGGTGTCACTGGCTAGGCTAGCATTTATTGCTCAGGGTCTGCAGACACATGTAGGCCATTAAAAGGCATTAGTGAACCAGATCAGTCTTTCCAACAATGGTTTCATGAGCATCATTTGATGACAAATTCCAGATTTTTACTGAATCCAAATTCTACCATCTGCTGTGGCAGGATTCAGACCTGGGTCTCCAGAACATTACCCGGGTCTCTGGATTAACAGGCCAACAATAATGCTGCAAGGCCATCACCTCCCTGTGGGATTCATTTGTTTAAATGTATTCCAAGTATGATAAATATAATTTTAGCATTAGCAATTCTTTACTGCTTTTAAATTCTATTCCTCAGGTAACGAACTGCAGTACTATTTGCATACTTTTGACCTTATTACAAGTGATGCTGCTTTTAATAATTTAGCTTCAATGAAAATTGCGCCCAGAAGCATCCATAAACAAGATTTGCACACAATCCAGTTACAAAGTTAAGTAATATATAAAACTGATTATTAGACACATTCTGAATTTCTGTATCAACTATTTTATAATCAGGAGGCAAACAAAATCCAGAGTTCAATGATGTACTCACCTCACAGCCCCATCATTTCATC
The DNA here is from genome assembly GCA_024137785.1 of Ginglymostoma cirratum. Taxonomy (NCBI): domain Eukaryota; kingdom Metazoa; phylum Chordata; class Chondrichthyes; order Orectolobiformes; family Ginglymostomatidae; genus Ginglymostoma; species Ginglymostoma cirratum. The sequence goes on from JAHRHZ010000012.1 coordinate 3,540,247, forward strand.
TACTTCATGGAACAGTAAAGGTGACCAGAGAAATTGGAAAGCTTTAAAAGTTGAATTGCCTCTCTACTGAATTGCATAAATTACATTAACAAGACGTACAGTCAGAACAAAAATAGAAAATGTATCTTTGCACAGTGCAAGGTACAAAATAAAGAACAGCATATTGTCAATCAAAGCAATTTGTCCAGAGTTTCCGATATCTACAGTGATCCATATCCCATAAATTGCCAGGTTGCTTTTTCTATAATTGCTTCTGTAATTTTGCAGGGTCTCAGATGCAATTGTTCTTTGTTACAACTACTTTACTGCGCTAACCTCAATGTCCTGATTGTTCTTGTATCTAGTTTAAGACTCTGGAGTACAAGTAAATGCATGATTTATCATTCCTTTGCCAATAAATTGACTGGTTTACCCATTCTGTTTGCTGTACTTTAAGGTCATTAAATACTCCATTTCTGTGAATTACATCTTTAGTTCCTCCTGTGATGCAAAAAGCAATTTTATCTGCATTGGTCAATTACTAAGACAGCACATCTATCAATCCTGGTCTAGTTCATAAACTAATATCTAAAATTAGCTAGACATCTTTGGCATTACTTTGACTTGTACTCTGGTGACCCATTGTGCGAGCAACAAATTCTCTTCATGGGTAGGTGCTAGGTTAAGTAAGTGGGAAAATCTGTGGCAAATGGGAGTTCAATATTGGGAAGTGCAAGGTCATCAACTTTAGACATAAGAAAGATAGCTGGAAATGATTTATCAATGGAGGAGCCGAAAAATTTGCGGATCTACTTACAAAAATCACTAAAAGCTAGTGGACAGATGCAAAAATTAATTGAACTCCTAATGAAAGGTTAGCCTTTGTATTCTAGCTCCCTTGAGACAAAGGGAAGTTATAAGGCTCTTGTAGCACTCTACCTCTAAAACATAGAAACAGACTCTGGTTTAAGTCCTATCTCCTCCAGAGCTATGCAATAACATCTCTGAAAAGTTGATTACTGAACACCTACTTTGGTAGACATGCATAAAGCTCTGTTCAGGCCAAATATTGAGTTACTGCATTCAGCTTTGGGTACCACACCTTGGCAAAGATACATTGGCCTTGGAAAGGATACAGAACAGAATGGCATTGGGTTACAAAGGTTAGCTTATGAGAACAGCCTTTATTTTAAAATGTATTTGTTCATGGGTTATGGGTGCTGCTAGCTAAGGTAGCATTTATTGCCTGTCACTAACTGCCCGTAGAGGTGGTGATGCCTTCTTGAGCTGCTGCAGTCCCTGTGCTGTTTGTGAAGCCAAAATGCCCTCAGGGAAGGAATTCCAGGATTTTGACCCAGTGACACTGAAGGAACAGCGATATATTTCCAAGTCAGGGTGATGAGTAGCTTGGAAGGCAACTTGCAGGGGGTGGTGTTCCCATGTATCTGCTGCCCTTGTCCTTCTGGAATGGCAGAGGTTTCTAGTTTGGAGGGTGCTGTCTGAGGAGTCATGCAGAATTGTTGCAGTGCATCTTCTAGATGGCACATACTGAATGCACCCATCCAAGGTCCAGGGTAAAAGAGAAACCCAGGGCAGAGTTAAGTCTTTGTGCAATGGTCATCACTAGGTGGAGCTTGCAGGGAAAGGGACTGACAGAAAGAGTAGGAGGTGTCAGTAGGCCACTCCTTCCCAATGTTAGGGCGCTTAGTCTGTATTGAGTGCCTTTGAACAACAGGCCTCCTCTGGGAGGATTTGCTCCTCAGGTTCCCCACATAGTGAGTTCCCCATCTACTGCTGGTTGAATAACAGCAGGGGCAGGATAAGGCCCATGTGAGTCTTAATTGTCCACTTAAGGGCCATAATCGGCAGTATGGTGAGGCTGTCCATGAAGCTTCCTGTTCTACAATTAAAGAGGCCACAGGTGTGCAGGCCTCGGTGGTTCTCTGTAAGAACTAGACAGCTCATCCCACTCCTCTGCCTTCTATCCTCAGTCCTGCAAGTTTCTTCGCCTCGATTAATTATCCATTTCCCGTTTAAAAGCCATGATTGTTTCTGGATCCATCATATTCTCAGGCAGAGCAGAGCATCAGATCCTCATCACTATGGGGAGCAAGGGTGATTGCCCTGAGTAAAGTTCACCACCAGATACTGGCCAAACTCCACCACTGTCATCCAGTGGTTTCCAAGATGAAGTTGCTAGCAAGAAGCTAGGTCTGGTGGCCAGGGGTGGATGGTATCTTGATACAGATAAGGCATTTAATTGGTCATCTTGAGCAACTGAAAGAAGTATGTTTATTTTATGTTGTGACTTATGGAGTAGTGGGACCAGAGAGACAGTACACACCTTCAGCCTCCGTCATGACGCAGTAACATTCATCCTGCACCAGTGCCAGGTAACGAAACCTTCGAATAAGAGATTCTAACCAATGTCCCTTGAATTGCTCTTGAAGTTTAATTACATTACCAGTGCTGAATCCCCTATTATCAGCATCTCGCAAATACCTTGGACCAGAAGCTGAACCGGACTAGCTATGCAAATACTGTGGTACAGGAGTGAGCTGCTTTCTCAAACTGGAGCCGGCTTGGAATTTTGTGGTGAATGCTAACAAATTTCTATGCTGTATGACTGTATGACTCTGAGTAACTCACCTTCTGTATCCACAATGCAAACACAAGTCAGGAGTGTGATGCAATACTCCCCACTTGCCTGGACGGGTGCAGCTCCAACAACATTCATGAAGCTTGACACGCTCCATGCTTAATTGGCACCACATTCACCACCTTCAACGCTTACTTCGTCCACCAGTGAAGCATAGCGGCAGCAGTGTCTACCATCAATAAGATACACCGCAGTAACTCACCAAGGCTTCTTCAACAGAACCTTACAAACCCATGACCTCTACCAGTTTCATAAAAACCAAAAGAACTGTGGATGCTGTAAATCAGGAACAAAAACAGAAATTGCTGGAAAAGCTCAGCAGGTCTGGCAGCATCTGTGAAGAAAAAAATCAGAGTTAACGTTTCGGGTCTGGTGACCCTTCCGCAGAAGGGTTCTGAGGAAGGGTCACCCGACCTGAAATGTTAACTCTGATTTTTTTTCTTCACAGGTGCTCCCAGACCAGCTGAGCTTTTCCAGCAACTTCTGCTTTTGTTCCTCTACCAGTTAGCAGGGTCGATATCCTGGAACGCTCTTCATGACAGCACTGCGGGTATACCTATACTCCAGTGTCAGTGACAGTTTGAGAAAGCAGCTCACCCCATAATATCCAGGGCAATTAGGGATGAACCTGAAATGCTGTCATAGACTGTTACAGCCACAACCAGTGAACTACTTAAAGAAGTTACACAGCCCTGAGTTTATGCATTGTATAAGGGATAAATTCTGCACAGGAATGCAGATTGGGTGGCAACAATTTCAGATTTGAATGTGAAGAGCTACATTTTGTTGTATATTTTGTACAAGATATGTTTTGATGTAAAGAATAAGAAAGAGAGTGGGACCTTGGGGTATGGATTCACAAATTGTAACACAGTTGAGAAGGCAAATGGGTTCCTGGGCTTTATAAATACAAATGAAATAACCGAGGCCGGTAAACCGTCGCCGAGTCACTCTTTATTTGCATGTGCACAGTACATGTGGCCAGCCAACTCAGAGTCAGGCCCTGAACTGAGGAGATTCTAAATCCCCTTTTTTATTTTTCTTTTACAGAGGAGATTCTAAATCTCCTGTTTTTTTTTCCCCATGTTATGTGCGTGTAGGTGCAAGGCACATTGGAAACACCAGTTGCGTAAATAACTTTATTATTATAATCCTCTGTTTATATTAGTCAGCCAGGACTTCATGATTGGCCCAGGTTAACAACCCCAATCAAGGATTTTGTAATCAACAAGATCCACCTGGTTCCAACGTCTACATCCCTTCCCTCCATAAGTCCAGGGATGTAGGCCTGGTCTTTCTCTCGTAGCTTTTCCTGCAACGTTTGCAACCCAGGTCCAGTTCATCTGACTCAGGCTCTGACACAGGCATCTGAAGCCTGTTTCTTGCATTTGTAGCGTCTCAGGAGAGTTTCCTCCTCTTCTTCCGATGGTAACGGTATCAAGGCTGCATCCATCTCTGATTCTGAGATTTCCTCAACATTAAAAAAGAAAGTGACATTGAAGCAGATGAAAAGCAACGAGTAATCCTTCTGACTAATTGTTGACCTGCACATTCCTGATTATAAGGGGCTTAAGTTTCCCAGAGGCACCAGATACTAAATCCTTCCAAGAGTTGACTGAGTTGGCTAAGGAATATTACAACCCCAAGCCTCCTCTAATTCTGGGATGCTATCAGTTTTATTTAGCTGACGGAGTACCAGGGGAATCTGTATTGGGATTTTTGATGAGGTTATGATGACTGGCAGAGGCATGTGATTTTGGGTCAATCCTGAGTGAGATGCTGACAGACCATTTGGTATGTGGGATTAATGACAAAACTATGCAAAAGTGCCAACTAGCTGAATCCCAACTGGACTTTTAACAGGCACTAGAACTGGCTTTGTCATTAGAAAATGCAGCAAGTGGAGCATGGGAGCTACAGGGCATCCTAATGGACGTGGACACCTTCACCCACCCGACTGAGTTTGGGGAACACCACTTCAGAGTAAGCAATGGCAGAGTCTCACGCAGGGCATATCCTGAGCAGAGGGACCCCTAGGCCAGCCCACAGCAGAACCCCACAACAAAGCCGAGCCTTGGCTAAGTGGCTAAAATGTTCTTCAGGATCCGGGCCAGAAAGCCATTGTAGTTGCTGCCGGTAAGCGGACTCAAGACAGCAAAGGAGTGCCACACGGCTTGACTTCAGTAAGAAAACTCATCAGCCAGTACCTGGGAAAAGCATGCCTACCTGTGAGTTGGAATATTTAAATTGTTTAGCGACATCCAAATTAGAATGAACAAAATTAATGTTTGCTTAAATGGTCGCAAAGTTCCCATGGAGGTTGATACCAGTGCAGTTGTATCTATAGTTGCAGAATCTGTCTTTAGCAAGATTCGCTCAGGATTCCAACCCTTAAGTTTGCTCAAAACCTCAGCGAGACTGAGAGCATACACTGAGAAACCATTGCAGATTGAGAGTATGACTTCGGTTCCAGTCTCCTATGAGAAACACTCGGTGCAGTTGCCACTGGTAAATGACGTCCCCTTGTCTGTGACCTATACTTCTGGGAGCCTGTGAATCGCGAACAATGCTCGCAGCTTCTCAATCGTCATCTGTGAGTTTGTCTACCAAACTTTATGCAAGTCCAACCACTTTGAATGGGAGTCCACAATAACCAGGAACATCGAGACCACGAAAGAATCAGCATAGTTGACATGCTGCAAATTCAGGGTTTACCTGGCCATTCCCACAAACGTGGGGGTGCGTTGTTGGCAATTTTGGCCCTTGTTGGCACTCTGGGCATTTCCCAATGTGACTTCACCTGATGAAGGAGCAGCCCTCTGAAAGATTGCTATTTTAAATAAACCTGTCGGACTATAACCTGGTGTAGTGTGACTTGTGACATTGTCTAAACTAGTCCAACATCAGGGCCTCCACATCAATCTATAGTCAGTTATGTAAAAATATAAATGATGTCCCTATGAATATCCCCAAAACACACCTGCAAACACATTCTTCAGGAAAAGAGAATATGAAACAGATTTCTTGCTGAGATAGTGTTTCTGAAAAAAAATCACTGGCCGATGGGTCATTCTTGAAGTCAAAAGCATAAAGTGTGGAATGTTCCAGAGACTGTTGCTCTGATGTTCTGGCATATGTGGTTATGTCACTAATCATGCACAGTTATCTCTGAAGTCTTTTAGACACAGCTGACTCAGAAAATACAATGTTGAATAAAAACCGGAAGAACTGCGGATGCTGTAAATCAGAAACAAAAATAGAAATTGCTGGAAAAGCTCAGGAGGTCTAGCAGCATCCGTGAAGAGAAATCAGAGTTAACATTTCGGGTCCAGTGACCTTTCAAATACAATGTTGAAATGTTATTTCAATCACTTTTTCAAAAGAAAAATGTAGGTTTCACCCTCAACTAATGTGGAGGGTTTCCTTTCAGAAATGGGACAGATTAGCTGGGCAGCTTATTCATAGCAAACTTCCATCAACCTCAACTTGTACTTAGCAGGCCCTCCTCCAATGCAGTTAGATAAAACAAGAACCTCTCCAAGCCAGCCACTGTTCACCACAGCAGCACCTCCCACAAAGAAAGTAGTTATCACCAATGTACAGTGAACTTTCAACTACCTCTTTGAAAGAAGTGCCTACAGAACTTGAAATAAATTCATTTTTTCTCAATCCTTCAAAGTATAAGCATTCCAAGCAATATTAAAGTGAAGTGTATTTATAACACAGTTTGTTACACTTGACACATTTCAGCCCAAGCCTAAACATTATCCAGGGTTTGCTTAGGTATCCGAGGAGTTGCGAATGATGTTGAACCTTGGTTGCTGGTGATTGCACAAATCAGTTGCTGATCTTATGGTGAAGGGAAAGTCATTAATGAGGCAGCAATAAGCACTGAGGAGCTCAGGGCTCTTGTGACACAGTGGCAGCGTCCCTACATCGGAGCGAGAAGGCCTAGGTTCATATCCCACCTACCACAGGTAGGTGTTATGACAAGTATGCACATGTTGATTAAAACAACTGCCCTCACGACTGCTTGCACAGGTGGCCTGCAGCTGAGACAACAGGCTTCCAACAAACCCAACCTTCTTCCAAAGTGCCAGGTATGGCTCTAACCAATGGAGAAGTAGCCCTAATTGCTACTGACTCCAGATTTGCAGGGGCTTCTTGGTGCTATCCTCAGTCAAACGCTGTCTTAATCTCAAGGGCAGTTGCTCCCACCTCACCTCTGGAATTCAGCTCTTCTGCCAATGTCGGAGCCAAGTCTGAAGTCACACGACACCAGGTTACAGTGCAACAGATTTATTTGAAATCACAAACTTTTGGAGCGCTGCTCCTTCAGCAGATGAAGTCATTTTGAGTTTGTCCATCTCGGTCCAACACCAGCACCTCCACACCATGAACTAAGACTGTAATGAAGTTCAATATAAGATTTTGTACTCTATGACCATATTAACATAGCCCAGGATACTGCATGCTTTATTAAACACCCTGTCAACCTGTCCTTACATCTTTAATAACTTATGCACACACACATCCATATTCCTCTGCTCCGGAACCCCATTTAGAGTTATACTCTGGGTTGAGGATTGTTTGTGAGGATAGATTGACAAAACTGAGTCTGTATTCTCTAGAGATTGAAGAATAAGAGGCAATCTAATTGAAACTTGTAAAATTCTTCCACAATTTGACAGATTGAATCTAAATAGTATGTTGCCTAGCCAAACTCGTCCTCACCCTCAACAACTTTTCTTTCAATTCCTCCCACTTCCTACAGACAAAGGGGGTGGCCATGGGTACCCGCATGGGCCCAAGCTATGCCTGCCTCTTTGTAGGTTATGTGGAACAATCCCTCTTCCGTACCTACACTGGCCCTAAACCCCACCTCTTCCTCCGTTACATTGATGACTGCATCGGCGCCGCCTCGTGCTCCCACAAGGAGCTCGAACAGTTCACCCAATTCACCAACACCTTCCACCCCAACCTGAAGTTCACCTGGACCATCTCCAACACTTCTCTCTCCTTCCTGGACCTCTCAGTCTCCATCTCGGGCAACCACCTAGAGACAGATGTCCATTTCAAGCCCACTGACTCCCACAGCTACCTGGAATACACCTCCTCCCACCCACCCTCCAGCAAAAATGCCATCCCCTATTCCCAATTCCTTCGCCTCCGCCGCATCTGCTCCCAGGATGAGACATTCCAATCCCGCACATCTCAAATGTCCTCATTCTTCAAGGACCGCAACTTCCCCCCCCACAGTGGTCGAGAACGCCCTCGACCGTGTCTCCCGCATTTCCCGGAACACATCCCTCACGCCCCGTCCCCGCAACAATAACCAAAAAAGAATCCCCCTCGTCCTCACATACCACCCCACCAA
>JAHRHZ010000012.1:3548661-3559950 GCA_024137785.1 Ginglymostoma cirratum
CCCCGCCTCTTCGACTTGTCTGCCTCCTCTCCACCTATCCTCTCCTCTATCCATCCTCTATCCACCTCCCCCTCTCTCCCTATTTATTTCAGAACCCTCTTCCCCTCCCCCATTTCTGAAGAAGGGTTTAGGCCCGAAACGTCAAGTTTTCCTGCTCCTATGATGCTGCTTGACCTGCTGTGTTCATCCAGCCCCATGCTTGTTATCTCGGATTCTCCAGCATCTGCAGTACCTTTTATCTCTGTTTCCTTTCCCAGTGACTCTAGAATCAATACGGAGGCATTCCTTCACTCAGATGGTGGTGAATCCTTGGAATTCTCTGCCCCAGAGGGCTCTAGAAGCTGAACCATTGATTAGGTTCAAGACAGAAATCATTAGGTTTCTGGAGATTAATGGCCTTAGGGGATATGAAGGAAAATGGCTTTGAAGAGACAATCAGCCATAAAATCATTCAGTACAGAAACAGACTCTTCGGTCCAACTCATCCATGCCGACCATGTTTCCCAAACTAAACTGGTCCCACTTAGTTCTACCAAACATTTCTTATTCATGTGCTTATCTAAATGTCTTTTAAATGTTGTCACTGTACCCACATCCACCACTTCCTCTGGCAGTTCATTCCAGAAATGAACCACTCTATGTGTGAAAAGACCTCCGCTCAGGTCCTTTTTAAATCTTTGTCCTCTCACCTGAAAAATACATCCCCTAGCTTTGAAATCCCCATCTCTACGGAAAAGATGCTTACAATTAACTTTATCTATGCCCCTCATGATTTTATAAACCTCTGTAAGGTCAGCACCTCACATTTACCTTCAAAATAAGAAAACATTAGGGTCGAAGAAACCTTCTTAATTAATTTGAGGGGGTCTCCTCTGGTCCAAAACACTGTATAAGTCCTGCCTTATTTGTCTTACCAAAATGAAGTACCTCACGTTCATCTAAAGTGAATTCTATCTGCCGCTCCTCAGCCCGTTGAGGAGCCAACTGACCAAGATCCATTTGTAACCTTAGATAATGTTTTTCAATGTCAACTATACCATCAATTTTGGTATCATCTGCAAACTTACTAACCATGCCTGCTAAAATCTCATCCAAATCGTTTATATAAATCACAAACAACAGCGGACTGAGCACCAACCCCTACAGAATATTAATGGTTGCAGGCCTCCAGTCCAAAAAAAAACTGAGCTACCACCCTCTGTCTCCTATTACCAAGCCAATTTTGTATCCAATCGGCAAGCCCAGTCTAAAATCCACGTGATCTAACTTTACTAATTAGTCTATCATGCAGAACCTTCTCAAAGGCTTGAATAAAGTCCATATGGACAATGTCTACTGCTCTGCCCTCATGAATCTTTTTGGTTACATCCCAATCTGGAATGATGGGAAAGGCTGAATGGCCTACTCTTGTTCCGGTATTGGTATCTTCCCAATGCTTTATATTATTTTGTTTCTATCTTCCCTATTAAAATAATAAATAATTTAATTATACAAGACAAACATAGATACATAGAAAGCAGCACAAGGTGGCCACTCAGCCCTTCAAGCCTGCTCTGCCATTTGTCACGATCATGGTTGATCATCCAACTCAATACCCTGTTCCTGCTTTTTCCCCATATCTTTTGATCCCAAATTTTGCTTCACATTATACACATATTTTATTTATATATTATGTATTCTCTTTATCAATGGTTTACTTATATTAATTCTATTTACATCCTGTCTCTAATCCACTATTAATTTCCTTGGGACCTCTAGCAAGCTAACCTCCTTCTCCACTCTAAATACTGAGGCATCTTATCATAGCTCTTGGTTTGGCCCACGCTGGACACTCCCAGCATATTCTGTTTTTATTTCAGATATTTAACATCCGGATCATATTGTTTCTGTGTTGATTATGGGTGTCCATGTTGTATAAGCCTGACTAAGTTCCCTCTCTGATGTAAGCTTGCGAGGTCAAGGCCATTCCTGCATTTTAGACAGTAGCAATGTACAAAAGAGCACGCTGTCTATTGGCTTGCCCCAAAGGATTTGTACAGGATTTGGGAAGATTGTTTGGGGCCTTGGACGGAGGTGAGAGAGGAGGTGGAGGGGCAGAGGTAGCACCTCCTGCAGTTGCAGGGAAAGTGCCTGGTGTGGTGGGGTTAGTGGGAGTGTGGAGCAGACGAGGGAGTCACGGAGTGAGCAGTCCCTACAAAAGGCAGATAGGGGTGGGGAGGGAAATATCTCTTTGGTTGTGGGATCGGATTGCAGGTGGCAGAAGTGGCAGACGATGATGCGCTGGATGCAGGGGTTGGTGGGGCGGTATGGGAGGACCAAGGGGACGCGGTCTTTATTTTTGTTGGAGGGAGGGGGTTTGAGGATAGAAGTACGGGAAATATAAGAGATGTGGTTGAGGGCATTATGAATCAACGGAGGGGGTAAGTTGTGGTCCTTGAAGTAGAAAGACATCTGGGATGTCTGGGAGCAGAACACCCCAGCTTGGGAGCAAGTGCGGCAGAGGCAGAGGAATTGGGTGCAAGGGATCACATTTTGGGTGAGAGGAGATAGAGTCAAGGTAGTTATGGGTGCAGCTGTGCCTAAATGAATTACATCAGTTCAAGAAGGCAGTACACCACCACCTTCTCAAGAGCAACTGGGGATAGGCAATAAATGCTGTCCCTGACAGCATCACTGAAATCCTGTGAGAGAATAAATACAAAGCTCTACAGTCTTCCATCAGAATATTTAGCTCCAACTCCATTTCCCCAAATCGATGCAAGTGTAGTCCTCTGGAAATCAGGGTACATACGACAAATGCTTTTTGTTATTCTGCCGTACCTCCTTAAGTGTAAACGTGATTTAATAGAAGGACATTTATTTTGTGCATTTGTGGAAAAAAAATCAAAGGTGGCTCACTACGGTGACCCCTTGTGACAACTCACAGCATTTGTTGTCTCCCAGGTTTTGCATTCTCCTCATATGCTCATATCGAATGGCTTTGATAATCTGCTGAGCCTGTGTAGATAACTGCTTGCAGTAAAGATCCAATCCAGCACACCAGTTATGAGACTCTCTGCTCTCCATCTTTTAACCTAGATGCTAACCAAACAGAAAAAGTCATAAATGCTAACTGTTGTCAGATTTTTAAAATTCCTTGCTATTTCATGCATTGACATGACTCCAAAAATCATTCTTGCTTTAAGCACAAATTGAAAGCTGCATTTATTACTCAACACGATACATCTCACCAATAATCCTTCAGTTTAATTTATATCAAAAGTTAACATTTGAACTGACGCATTAGTAGCCCAAAAATTGTCTGTTCCTATTTATTTATTGGACCATGTTCTTTTAATAACTTGAATTAATCAAGATGAATAAGACACTAAGGCAAATATCTGGCCCAAGTAACTGAATCACAATAGGAAATAGAACAATTTCTAAGAATATCCTAAACATCCTATAAAATTTCATGTACATCTATAAAACACAGTTAAAACAATACAAAGCACTGATGAGGAAAATCATTTTAATGCTTTACAAACTGGTTCCTTTCTGATTTCTTTAAAATTATAAAGTTAAATTAGCACATATACCTGTGCTAACATTGTACAAATTATTAAACAATAAATGTTCAATTTATTGAAAAATGCTAAAGGGTAGAGAATTTCTTCAGTCACATAGGAGGTGTTAGAATGGTTAGGATAGACCATTCAGGACGGAGATGAGGAGACATTTCGTCACCCAAAGAGTGCTGAGCCTGTGGAATTCATTACCACAGGAAGTAGTTGATGCCAAAACATTGAATGTATTTACAGGCAGCTACATATAGCACTTGGGGCAAATGGGATCAAAGGTTATGGGGAGAAAGCAGGTTTAGGCTGTTGAGTTGGATGATCAGCCATGATCGTGAAGAATGGTACAGCAGGTTCAAAAGGGCCAAATGGCCTCCTCCTGCTTCTATCTTCTATGTTTCTACGTCTTATGGCGCAATGGGTAGTGTTCTCTACCTCTACCTCTAAGTCCAAGTCCCACCTCAGAAGCTGATGGCCAAAGAAGGTGCCATGATGTGACCAAGCAACCAAATTATAAAGTCTTCTGATAAACAGATGACAAGAGTGGGAGTGTTCCCTGGCCAGCCAGAACCACGTAGAGGGCATCATCTTCCCCACATTGAAATATTCCACATGCAGGGTCTTTCCACAAGCAAATATCTTCATCAGTTTAGCTCATTTGGCTGGACTGGTCTGTAATGCCAACACGGACTTGTGATGCCAATGTCCGAGGTTACCATGAAGGAATCTCCTTCTCAGCATCTCCCTTCACCTGAGAGCAACCCTAATGTCTGCTAAGACTATAGTGACTTTACCCTTATCAATCACCAAACTGCGTCTACCCACCATAATCCCTCAAAGAACATGAGCCTGAATGTGTTAAAAAAAATCTGGAAAACAATTCATCATTAAAGAACATAATCAGTAACTTTTAAAATATTTTTAATTGTGCCTTACAAAATAACTAAAAAGTTGCTAGCATTATCAAAACCAATTGAAAACCATAAAGTATTTTCTGGGTTGTATTGATATTCCTTAATAATATAAGAGGCAGTTCTTTTATTACCGACTAGCAATAATCATTATTAACTAAATTCACCAAGATTGTCACAGAAAGGGATGAAGCTATGGACATGCTTTTACTGAATAAGACTCTATAAATAATTTCAGGAAGTATCATTACTATGAATGGGGAGGTTTGTGTTTGAGGCAAACGGCTGACCAGGGAGAAATTATTTTCACTTTTATTATGTTAGTTCTAACATTTTTTCCATTTTGACAGGAGACAAAAAGAATATCACCAAACAAATAAGGACAAAAATTACATCACCTTATGATAATAGTTGGACATTAACTATAAACAAGAAAGTGACTGGGCCCTGCCTTGTACCTTAGTCATTCAGTATGGGTCTGTACGTGTAATTTGGCAGGTAGGAAGTGAAATTCAAAGATTAAGAAAGCCAAGATGGCCGGTTCACAAATAAAGAAAGAAGGACAGAGAATCACAAGTACACAACTATGAGGCAGCGTGGTGGCACAGAGGTCAGCATTGTTGCCTCACAGCACCAGGAGCCTGGGCTGGTTCTAGCCTTGGGTGACTGTCTGTGTGGAGTTTGCATGTTCTCCCTGTGTCTGCGTGCATTTCGTTCCACAATCCAAAGATGTGCAAGCTAGGTGGATTAGCCATGATAGATACTGGGTTACAGGATGGAGGGGAATGCTCTTTGGAGGGTTGGCGCAGACTTGATGGGCTGAATGGCCTCTATATGCACTGTAGGGATTCTGTATTGATGAGAGCTTACAATAAACATCATTCCCTCTGGTGAGTGAGATTATAAACATATATCATGGAGGCAACTGACAATGTAGTGATGATACAAATAAAACAATCATAACACATAACAACCATAGAAATCGGTAAAATTGAACTAAAATATAAAATAATAAAAGGATTGTACAATTAGGTTAATTACTATTTACTTTTACAAATAATTACAATACCAGTCTCCTAAATTTACAGACTAGAAATGAAAGGTCTACTAAAATCTGCATTTTTATTAAAGTCCATAGATATAGATGTTGTCAGTTTGAGTCCATTAAACTCATTTACAAACTCTTCGTAAAATATATTGTGGGGATTGAACTATCTTTAGTCTATTTGTCCTACATCTCATTTGCAGATAATTGACTTTTCTCTTTGATTCCATCATATATTTAGTTTTATGTGGCTGTGCCAAGAGATAGTGGCAATGGAAGGTGTTTTAAGATAGGGAGCAAAGGAATTTTCTATAAACCAAACTGGATTACTGTGTAAATAAATTTAGACCTTGTGATCAATTCATTCACTCTTTACCATATGCAAATAATTAATAAACACATCAGCATTCAAGTTACGAGGATGCAAACAGTGAAAAAAAGTTGGAAAGAATTTAAAATGCAAAATTTCCAAAAAAGATTCAGCAACTTCACACATCAGCCATGACTCAAGTGTTGTTCAGAGAAATAGCATCCAAAAGGGACAAGATGAACATACAACTACATAGTAGACCTCTGCTCAAAAGTTAACTACAGAAAGCAGTTTTAGTGCTTCACCTCCTTTTTCAGTGTTTGTATCAAATTAGAAAATACACAACTAGATGTGAATCACAAAAAATGACTTTGTATATTAGCCAAAAGAAGAATCTGAAGGCATTGGAGAAAGTGTAGACAACTATTCTTGAGAATAGTTCCAGGGAAGAGGAACTTCAGTTATGAAGGTAAGACTCGAGAAGTTTGGGCTGTTTTCCTTAGAAAAGGTGGGAGAAGGGTCTAGACCCAATACGTCAGCTTTCCTGCTCCTCTGATGCTGCTTGGCCTGCTGTGCTCATCCAGCTCTACATCTTGTTATCCCAGAGGATATCTGACTGAGGTATTCCCAATCATGAGAGGTCTTGCAGGGTAAGTAGGGAGAAACTGTTCCCCACTCATCAAGGGATTGGAAGCAAAAGGACACAGATTAGCAATTAGTAAAAAGAATCAAAAGCATCCCTCAGTAAGTTGTTAAGTATGGAATGCACTGCCTGAGTGTGCAGTGGAGGCAGATTCAATTGAAGCATTCAAAGGAGAATTAGAATGCTATTTTAAAGGGTAGAACACACCATGTTATGAGGTAAAGACCATTCGGGATACAGAATGGTCTCCTTCTTCACTGTAACAATTCTGCAATTTTGAGAAGCAGAATGTGTAACAGGTCATTTAACAATACCAAATACTGTACAGAATGAAAGCTAACCACTGCAACCTCTTGAATTGAGAAGTTTTGATGTGACCATTGTCAGAAAGAATATATCAAAATACATCAAAGCAAGGCACACATCATGTAGCAGCCAGCACAGATTTAGAGACAGGAAATTGTCTGTTCAGCGCCTTCAGACTTTTTAGGACTGGTCTCTCAGTGGTCTTTGAAAATGCATCAACAATTCTATGAAAGCATGACTACTTTAGCTAATAAAATGAAACTGGAGAATGGCTCAGGAAGCAATAGTGAGGGCAGTGCGCAATTGAATCTGCGAATGCAGTCAAGAAGCTGTAATATGTGCAAGATAAAATATGAGGAAAGCAGCGGAAGGTGTAATTTAGTATACAAGAAAAATGTAATACAAATACCCTTTGTTGAAATAACTAAAAGTGAAATGGAATTAGATCTATTTGTTAATAGATGACAGCAGTTTCACATATTTGTTCACTGTTCAGTGGCAAACAAAATAAAACAAATGTTTAACTATAGTGTATTAAGTTTGAAGTTATTTATGGTTTCTACAGAGGTGCGGCAAGGCTATGCATGTTGTATCCATATTATCAAGGTTGTGCTGAACTATGCATGCCAGAGGTTTCTGTTCATTTACATTACTGACTCAATTCAACCTTACAGAACTTCTACTTCTTCATTTATATAAACATATACCCAAGGGTACACAATTTGCAACTTTCAATTGAAAGTTTTAGTGTACTTATATGAAGAGTTCATACGCAAGAATATTGTCCACGGTTGAAACATCACCTACCGACGTAAGCAATGAGCTGTAGTTTGACCATATCTGCAACACTGCTTTGGCCTTTTAAGTTACAATAATTTCATAATATTGTAAAACCAGCACCAATTACAAGGGAATAATTCAGGAGTGAAGGAGAGCTTAATAAGGCATTGTTGCCTTCCCTACGAGTCATACATTGCAGAAGGATTCTTTTCAGCTCACTGTGCTTGTAGGACAAGAGAGCCTGGGCAGGGGGATGGGCAGTAGATTTTTGGGAGGTTAGGTGAGGAGGAACAAAGGGAGTTAAAATCCTGAAGAGGCATGTTGGCCCTAGCATGCACAGGACACCTTCCAGAATGGAGGGGGAAGTCATCCACATGTTTTCAAAGCAGTACTTCTTTTAAAAAAAACCTTCGCACTCCAACCTATCCATCCACATCAACCACATTACAGAATGGACAACATAATATTCAGAACTTATTTCTTGAAGCATGGGTGGCACTGGCAGGGCCAGCAGTTTTTTTTTGGTGATTTCTAATGACAAAACGGCTTGCTACAGGCCATTTTAGAACACAGTGGATGGTCAACCACACTCCCTAAGGAGTATCTGTGAAGCACGTGTTTTTTTTTACAAAAATTGTTTATAGTTGAGGTGATCACCACTACTGAGATTTATTTGCAATCCCAGACTCAACATTTTCCAATCAACCTGTTCTGTGATATTGTTACATGATATCTGGAGCATGTGGGACTTGACCCAGGCCTTCAGTCTCAGAGTAGGGTAAACTATCACTGTGCCACAAGAGCACTCAATTCCAGATTAACTAACCAAATTTAAAAGCAACCAGTCGCTGTGGTAGAATTTGGACTCATCCGCTGCATTTTGGCCTCTGAATTATTAATCCAGTGATATCACCACTTTGCCATTCTCTCTCCTCTCCTGTATTGACCAGCTCAATTGCTTTTTTTTTAAAATGGCAATTGGGCTGCCAATTCTGATGCTCGCACACCAGTTGTTTAACGGGGAATGATTCAAGAGCAGGTGAGAAGGCAGTGGTATAGCCACTTGTCATGTTTTATTTGCCCCACCAAAACCATAGCTGGGAGGGTCTATAAAATCTTGCACAATGCTCCAGCCCAGGCCTAACTAGTCAATTAGGTGACTAACTAGTCAATTTTTGAACTGTGCATTTCCATTTAAAGCACAAAGGATCCCACACCAATAGCTTAATTAACTTGCTCAGCCACCTCCAAGGGTCAATCACTGCCTGATCTTGCATGCTCGCAACTGTATCATATACCTTACATAGTATCATCTACTCTAATGCAGGGTTCTCCTCCAGACTTAGCAAGTTTCAGCTCTTACATGTAGTCCCACGTTTCATCCTTGCAAAAGCTTGCACACCTGTAATACATTACAGTCAGATTTATTCTAAGGTGTACTTTTGAAACAAAACTACAAATGGTGACATTTTTGTCACTTCAGATGGGAAACATCAAAAGTGCACCAGCACAAGAAAGCACCTCATCTCTTTCAGTACTTTTATCCCCCACACCAGCATCAGTAATCCAGCCATGAGAGGGCATCAACATACCGAAAAGTACAAGAAGCAGTCTGCTACCTCAATGACCAAGACTGCCATCAACAACTCAAACTGAACCATAGCAATACCTGCTGCACAAAGGAAAGAAAATGAAATTGCTGGGCTAGTGACTGACAGCTTAATTGCATATTAAAATGCAGCACAATGACCATTACAAGATGATCTCTACATTAGACTGGAACATAGCAGACACATATTAAAGGTTGAGGATACTAATTACTTTGCCTGCTACACAAGTAGCTATTACATCTTCTACAAGCTCATCTGAGATAGGGTGGTGTAGTGGTAATGTTCTGGGGACATGAGTGCAAATCCACCACAGCATGGTAAAACTCAGATTCAACAAAGTCTAGATATTTAAAAAAATGCTAGGTTAATTCCAACCATGTAACCACCATGAATTTTCATTGATGAACCTAGCTGGCATTTTATGATCTTAAGGAAAGTACAGATCTTGTGGTATAATGGCAGCACCCCTATTTATGAGCCAAGAGGATAGCATTCAAGTCTCACATGCTCCAGAGGGGATTCCGAAGATATTTACTAATCAACTTGTTTAGAGAAGGATAACCATTCATAAATCATCTGGCCTATGTGCAACTCCAGGCCCATGGCAATGTGGCTGGATCTAAACTACCCTCAAACAGCCAAACAAGCTCCTCAGATCCAGAGCAATTAGGAATGGGAAGTAAATGTGGGCCTGGCCAGCATTCCAAGAATGAACATATTAAAAGACTCCACACTTTCCTTCTCATACATCGGCAACCAAGCAAAACTGCAACTGGATTCTATTAAAATAAATGAGCTTATTTTAAAATAATGTAGCCTATTGCAGGACTAAAGGTGCAAAATTTGGCCATTTGGCCCATCAGGTCTGCTCCACCATTTAATCTCATAACCATCAACTCCACTTTCCTGCATTTTTCCCATACCCTGGATTCCCCTTACTGATCCAGAATGAACCTGGTGAACTTTATTAAATAAAATTCGAAATGAACTGCAGATGCTGTAAATCAGGAACAAAGACAGAAGTTGCATGGAAAAGCTCAGCAGGTCTGGCAGCATCTGTGAAGGAAAAAAAAAAATCAGAGTTAACGTTTTGGGTCTGATGACCCTTCCTCAGAACCTTGGGTTGCCGGACCCGAAACATTAACTCTGATCTTTTTCTTCACAGATGCTGCCAGACCTGCTGAGCTTTTCCATGCAACTTCTGTTTTCGTTGCTAGTGAACCTTGTCTGACTGCCTCAAATGCCAGTATATCTTTTCATAAGCAAAAGGAACCAAAATTGTTCACGGTATTCTAGGTGTGGTCTGACAGTGATCAGACATCTAACTTACCATTAATTTTTTGGAACCATCTCCCAGTTAAAAAACAAAATCAAGTTTGCAGCAGGGTTTGGTTGGAGCAGTAGCTGTATATAGTCAGGGATATACTGCCTGGAAATAGACCCTTCAGTCCAACTTGTCTATGCCAACCAGCTATCCTAAATTAATCTTGTCTCATTTGCTAGCATTTGGCCTATATCCCTCTAAACCCTTTCTATTCAGATACCCATCCAGATGCCTTTTAAATGCCACTTCCTCCAGCAGCTTTTTCCACAAACACACACACACACACACACACACACACTACCCTCTGCACGAAAAAGTTGCCTCTTAGATCCCTTTTAAATCTTTCCGCTCTCACCTTAAACCTACGCCCTCTAATTTTGGAGCCCCACCCCCACCCATCCCAGGGAAAAGACCTTGGCTTTTCACCCAATCCATGCCCTTCATGATTTTATAAACATCTATAAAAAGGTCACCCCTCAGCTTCCAGCGTTCCAGGGAAAATAGCCCCAGCCTATTCAGCCTCTCCCTATAGCTCAAACCCTGGCAACATCCTTGTAAATCTTTTCTGAACCCTTTCAAGTTTCACAACGTCCTTCCTACAGCAGGTAGACCAGAACTGCACACAGTATTCCAAAAGTGGCCTAACCAATCGCCGAACAGCAGCAACGTGACCTCCCAATTCCCATACTCAATGCACTGACCAACAAAGGCAAGCAAACCAAATGCTTTGAGATAACAAGGTGTGGGGCTGGATGAACACAGCAGGCCAAGCAGCATCATAGGAGCAGGAAAGCTTGACGTTT
>JAHRHZ010000012.1:3560350-3575277 GCA_024137785.1 Ginglymostoma cirratum
CTTGTTATCTGGGATTCTCCAGTATCTGCAGTACATTTTATCACTCATACCAAATGCTTTCTTCACTATCCTGTCTACCTGCAACTCCACTTTCAAGGAACTATGAACCTGCGTTCCAAGCCACTTTGTTCAGCAACACTGCCCAAGACCTTACCCTTAGGTGTTTAGAACCTGCCCTGATTTGCCTTGTCAAAATGCAGCACCTCAAATTTATCTAAATTAACTCCATCTGCCACTCCTTGGCCCAGTGGATCGAGATCCCATTGTACTCTACAGGTAACCTTCGCGGTCCACTACACGTCCAATTCCGGTGTCGTCTGCAAACTTATGTTTACAGAAACCTATTTTTACACAACAGAAAAGCACTTTCCAATTCGGAGTCAACACTAGGAGGACCTACTTTTTAAAATTTGTTCAGAAAGTAGGCATTGCAAACGAGAGCAATATTTTTTGCCCATCCCAATTACATTTGAGGTGGAGCCTGAATTACTTTAACCACTAGGCGTAGGTACATCCTCAATTCTGTTAAGAAAGGAGTTCCAGGATTTTTACCAAGCAAATTAAGGGAACAGCAAGACCGTTCCAAAAATCAAGATGGTGTGTGGGTTGGAGGGTGATGTTCCCATGTATTTTCCATTCTTATCCTTCTGGGTGGTAGAGATCAAGTTTTTCAGGCAATTTCCACCTTGCTAGGTAAGTACCAGAGCTATAACATAGCAGAATAGGTTGGCTAAGGGCAGGGTTAATTTTGGAACACAGGTTTTCAGTTAAATTGGGACCATAAACTTCACAGTATCTAGTGCCTTTGGTTTTTCTTGATATCATGTGGAGTGAATTGGCAGTGATAGAGGACCCCAGGAGGCAGGCAAATAACAATCATCTACTAGGCCATAGGCTTTGCTGGCTGTGAAAGTTTAAAATGCTTCAGTCTCGTCATTTGCATTGATGCGCTGACCTGTCACACCTTGCAAGGTAATTATATTTGTAGAGGTTCTTTCTCCAGTTAGTTAATCATCAGAGTCATACAGCGCAAGAAAGGCCCTTCAGCCCATTGAGTGTGCACAGATAATAAAGGCATACTAATCCCAATTTCCTGTACTTGTCATAATGTTTAAGGATATGGAACATTTCAAAACGATCATCAATATATTTTTAAAAGAGGTTGTAAGGTTTCCGACTTCCACTACCTTTCCAGGCAGTGCATTCCAGATTTCCACTAGCCCAAGTGAAAAAGATTTTTCTCAAAATTCCCTCCATCTCCTGCCCTCTACCCTATTTTCCCAACCAAGGGGCACAGCTATTCGTTACTCACCCTATCCATGCCCCTCAATCATATCCCCCGTCCCTCCCAATTATTCTCTCCTATAAAGAAAACAATCCAAGCCTATCTCCTCTCCTTATGGCTCCATCGTTCCATCCCAGGCAACATCCTGGTGAACCTCTTCCATAACCCCCTTCATATAGTGAGGTGATCAAAACCGCACACAATGCTCCAGCTGTGGTCTAACCAACCCTCTGTACAAACATCAACATTACCTCTTTGCTCTTGTACTCTATGCCAAAATGTTGGTTGTGCCATCACAAAGCAGGAGCAGTACGCAATAGAGCAGTTTGACACAATAGTTCCATGTTGTAGCTTCACTAACTCAAAGCGCTTTAGATATGGCTGGTGCTGCTCCTGGCACGCTCTCTTACAGTCTTCATTCAATCAGGGTTGGTTCCCCAGCACAATAATCACAGTGGAGTGGAGGATATGCCAGGTAACAAAAAGTCTCAGATTGTAACTGAATACAATTCTGCTGCTGCTGGTTCCCAGTATCTCATGGGTGTCCAGTTTTGATTTTGTAGAACTGTTCAAAATCTGTCCTGTTCAGTACAGTGGTGGTGATGAACTTCATTTTCAATAGGAGGACAGAGCTTTGGCTATGCAAGGACTGTGCGCTGGTTACTCATACCAATACTTCCTTGAACAGATGAAACTGCAACGGACAGATTGGTCACGCCAACAACAAGTAGGTTTTTCCCTCTTCTTCATTTGCTCATCAGCCGTAGTAGACTCAGTGCAGCAATTAAGCGCTCAACTAGCTTGGTCAGCTGTTACCAAGCCACAGTTGGCAGCGGACTTTGAAACTCCTCACCCAGAAAACATTTTTTGCCCCGTCACCCTTACTGCTTCTTTCAAAGTCATTTGCTGCAAAGAGGAATATTAATTAATTAGTTCCACACATTTGTGACAGTAAGCAGCAGATTGTTTCCTTACCCATGTTTCACTTGACAAAATGAAACCTCACGGAGTCAGGAGTCATGTTGAGGCCTCTCTAGCAATTCCATTCTGCCTTACTGCCACTTCTACAGACCCAAGGATAATGAAGGGGTTTAGAATATTGCAAGGCTGTCAGGCTGTTCCATGCCTAGCATGTGGAACAGCTCTCTCAAATTTTGCTAAGAATTAGTAGGGTTGACAGGGTTGGGGTTGCTGTTGTCACTTCCATTGTCTTGGCTGATACTAAGCATTCTGCTTTCATTCTTTTTTAAAAAAGGACTTTCCTTTAGCACCTTGATACAATCAAGTGACTAGATCACTAGAAATCAACTGTCCAGTTAGCAATGTGGTTGATCTTGTGTGTGTGTCTGGAGCCATATACAGGTCAGATTAGGCAAGGATAGCCAATTTCCTTCCCCCAATGGTTTTCCTAACAAATTGAAAAATTCATGTTAATTCCTCTGGATTACTAGTACCAATGACATTACGACTATACTACCTGCTCACAAAACAAAACCGTCAACAAAATATCAAGGAAACTGGAGAAGCCAAGATCTGCTGTTGTGGATCTCAAACATTCTTACTGCCGACTGAATGTCAGAACAAAGTTGCCTCCAGGGATTTCTTTTGGAAATCCCAGGCCCGAACAAGTTTCAAACTCTTCTTTGTCTTTGTGCTAGAAGGAATAGAGGCAAGGTTCAAGAAAATTGCATCCAATTGTCCAAGATATTTAAATTAAAACCGGCTCTAAAAATTATAACTGGGCCTTAAATCATACATGAACATGATAAATACACAATTAGGACAGTGAGAAAACCTTTAGGCTGAAAAATTTCAATAATATTAGAAACGAAATCAACTGATTATAGTAATCAGCAAATTGATTTCTTTAATTTATTAACATCTTTGACAATAAAAGTGGTAGCTCAACTCCACCCACAGATTTGCAGGTAATGAGCTCAGTCCTCACACTTCAGTGCAGCATTGAAGGAATTCTCACCAATTGGAGATGCTTTTTCAAAATAAGTCATTAAAACATGGCTTCACTTGATCGCCAGATAGATTTCCTCAATGCCAGAGTATTGCAAACAAGACTAGATTTTCTATATGACAACCCAACATGGAGCTCCAAACACTATCAAAACGCAATTGCTGTGCACAAATTAATTGTAATATTTTCTTTTATAACAACTGTACACTTCAGTCATTCATTACACATGAAATGTTTTGAGACAGTTTAGGATACAACATGTGCTGCATACTGCTAATTTTGTTGTACTATAATCACTGAAAGAGACAATTATACATAGATTTAAGAATACAGGAACATCAGATGTTTTGATCAGAGATAATTTACTTTTCTATGGTTAGTAGTGTAATGTGACAGGATGCTGAAACCTCCAAATCACCACAAGGAGATTCCAGGATTGCATTTTAAGAGTAAATTAAAAATAAAAGTATAAACTCTGGTTAAAAAGGCCTGCAATATTTTACACATACATACAAAACAATTAAAAATAGTGCTAGAAGAATATTTTATTAAGAGCATAAAATCCTCAATCAGTATTCACAATTCCCCAGAAACAACTTTTTCCTCCAGATTTTTGAATGTTACTATAAACCATCTAGGAGGTGGGTTTTTCCTCCCCCAAGAAGTATTTAACCATGCGTTAGAGACGTTTTCTGCTTCCTGGCACACATCAGCTCTCCGATCCAATATTCTGAGTGATAATTTTCCTCTCCAGATTCTCCACAATTGCTTTCAATTTATCAGGGTCTTGGAAGAAATAAACATATAGAACTCTCTCGCCTTGAAGACTCAAGTTGCTTGCCAGAATTTGCCGTTTTGATTTAATATTATCAGCTATATTCCCAATAATTTGGGGCAGTCTCTGCAGTTGACATTCTAATCTTCGAAGAGGTTCTGAAAGTTCCTTCAAAATAAACAGACAATAAAAGTTTAGATTGGTACCAGTGAAAACTAATTAAAACACTATTTTTAAAAAGTGGAAATATGTACTTAAACAGTGTTAGTCCTGTCACATTTTGCTGCTCACTTATCCAAAATGCATTTTAGAACTTTCTATAGGTCAATTTGCATGGTCAAAGAGAAGAACAGAAAGACAGGGTGTGCACACAAGTATCAAACACTATTAGATCAAAATGTCTGAAATCTACCACAAACACGGAAAATTTACACCAGTCTTTTTTCCATCCTCCCCCCACCTCAGCGGCTTCTCTAACCACCTAGATTAGGGTTTTTTTTTTAAAAAATGATGTTGAATCACATCTACATAAAGAGTGAAGCACAAGGAGCAAAATAGTTCCAAGTGCTTGGCTTTGCGAATAATCATGTCCCAGTAGGAAAACGACAACATGCAAACTAAACAGCAGTCAAGTTAGCAAGTTTTCAAAAAATAATTTAGTAACAAAGTAACATCTGGATGTTCCCAAATAGAGATCAATGCCCTTAAACACTTCTGGAAAAATGAAGTGCAATTTGTAAACCAATTACTGGTTTTATTCAGACAAATTATTCTCTCACGGTACTCGGAACTCATTTTAAATTTTCATACAAAATGTACTTTTGAGTAGAAGTCCACTACAACTCCACAAAAGAACCTAACCAACAGAAACCCACAGAACAGTCATTGTCAAATTAGTATCTAAATGGCAACAGTACTTCCTTAAATACAGGATTCCCGGTTATTTTTGCGTCAACTATTGTAATGAAAATTTACACTTCGCCATATGGAAAGAGCTAATAAAATCACGTATGTATAAAAACAGGCCTAGGAACACAAATGGAAATTTCGTTGACACTCTGGGACTTGCTTATAGTTATAAAATATTAATGTCTAAATGGGAAATGATGGGTTCATTAATATCCATGCAGTGAACTTTATTTCTTCGAAAAATGTTCGTTCTACTTTCAGCATCTATCATTAAAAGTAAACAACTTAACTATCAATCTTTATCCATGACAAAGTCATTGTTTAGGATTCAAGTTTTAACTTAGTGTGCAACGGCTCCTTCCTAAGTTTACTTGGTTGCAATAACCATTGGAGTTAGACTCTGTAGAAATTTTGCAGGGTACAGACTGTTATGATCCGTCTGCAGAATCAGTGGATGTATTCCTGATATTCATCCAAATTTTCTGAAACATTTTCATTCAAATCTAGAGAACACTTCACAACAGCTTTTGAATGGAGATATCAAATAACTGTCCCCACCATTTTGCCACACTTAGCCAATTCAACCGCTTCTCCTATGCTGATCAAAATTTTACACACAGACAAACTGAGCATGGTGTTTAGAATTAAATAGATCACATGGAAAGTTACCTCACAATGAAGCAGAAGCTGCTTGGAACTGGAATACGTAACACTCCGAAGTCTCTCAATATCAGACTCCAGAGCAGACCAGAGGTAAGAGTGCTCACGCTGGGTTGTTCCCAATTGTTCCTTCAATGAAATAACTTCTTGCTGTAGATTTCTGGCTTCCTGTTCCAGACCACTGAATGTTCTGAACAATTGCCGTTGTTTTTTGTCTACGTCAAAAATCTGACACAGCCTGAAAAGAAGAGATGAAAAGTTTTAGAGGTAATACATATAGATCAGGAGTTGGAAAATAAACCCACCAATTAATTCTGCAGCAAGCAGATTTCTGGTAAGATCTAAACTCTTAAAGTTAATTTTCACATTGCTCCTCCAATGCCAAACCCACACCTACTGCCGCCAACCAGAATAAATGAAATGCATAAAAACTTTTTTTTTTTTTTTTTGCTTTTTTCATTGTGGACTGAAATGGTTAGGACTGTTTAAAAACTAAGGGATTGTTGCACTTTTAAAAGCAAGCTACCTGCACATATTGTTAAGCATTGGTTACATTATCATTTGTTCAACCAGTGGGGTGTAGTGGTGGGGGAATGTTTAGTTGCAAATAAAAAGGGAACCAAGGAGTGTGCATAAAATGAGATTCCGTTGACAGTAAGTAGTTGACCAGCCATAGATGACAAAGGCCTTCAGCCTGTCAACAACTCTGATTGGCTCTCGGGTAGTCAAACAGCTTGTTGATATAAACAAAAATACCCAGAGGCCCTACAGCCCTCCAGTAAGGAGGCTGATGGGCATCCTTTACTCTGCAGTGAAAAAAACACCTGAAGCCTGAAGAACACGCATTTATCTTCCCTCACCAGTTTATGCAACTTGTTACTGTTGACAATAAATCAGAGATTCAAAGTTGCGAAGCTGCCACTCTCTCTCCAAGTACTGGTTTGTAGGAGTCAAAGATTGAGAAGCAAGTGCTGGAAAGGCAAAGGACCTTTTCAACAAACCTCGTGGACAGAGGCCATTGAACTACCTTCCCAGTTTTTGCCTCAACAAATAATATTAATGTTTCTTTGCACGTCTGCGGTTGTGTCTATGTGTATGCTTTTTTTTCCTTTATTCATTCACAGGATGAGGGCATCACTGGCTAGGCAGCTTTTATCGCCCATCCCTAATTGCTCAGAGGGCAGTTAAGAGTCAACCACATTGCTGTGGGTCTGGAAGTCACATGTATGCCAGACCAGGTAAGGATGACATCATTGGGTTCTCATATTTGGTGCAGAACAACATATACAGTACAAGGGAAAGTAAATAAGTCAAATAACAGGCTCCACTCTAATAGGGAGTAGCCAATGATTACAAGGGTAAAGAAAGACTGCGGATTTACTATGTAGTGAAAGCAATGAGGGGGATGCAGGAATAAAAAACCAAAAAAAAAAACTGAACTTAGAAGAGATTCTTTCCCCTACATATTTAAGAACAGAGTTAAGAACAGCTTCTTCCTTACTGTTATCAGACTCATGAACGGACCTCTGATATGACAGTTGATCTTTCTCTGCAACTATCATACTATATTCGGCATTCCTGAACTACGTACTTAAAGCTTGATTTGTCTAGTTAGCACACAAAACCATATTTTTCACTATCTCAGCACATACAAAAATAATAAATCAAAACATGGCACTTCAGTGCAGAGCTGAGGGGTAACTACACAACTGAAGGTGTCACCTGACGAATGAAATATTAAACATAGTTCACCTTCCTTTTCAGGTAGCCATCACAGAATCCATGAAAAATAGAGATTTCTCCTGGTCTAACACCATTCTTCCCTCAAAACCATCCACAAGAACAGATTCCACTTGCCATGTATTCTTTTGTTACTTGTGAGACATTGCTCAACATAAAACGGCTTCCACATTTACTTACATACAACAGCTAATCCAGCTTCGAAAGTACGACAACAAATTGGCACTACATCAAAGGCTGTCTCTGTGCATTAATTTCAGCAACTAAAAAAGGGAAACTTTACACTAACCCTCTAATTAAGTTTTGGTTTAAAAAGAAAACACTCTATAGAAGATGAGCTATGTTGTCAGCAGTTATTTTCCAGTATTGCTATGGCTTTACTCACAGAAAACAATGTGGTTAAATCTTGATTACACAAGAAAACAGCCAAGTCAGTCAGTTTGTGGACAATTACAGATGGGCATCAAATGCTAGCCTTGTCAGTGAGGCCTACATCTCGAGAGATTAAAGGAAGACAGTGTTTTTTAACCATGTAATATAATCTCCAACAGTCATGAATGATAATTGAATGAGTCAAATTGAAGTTTTAAATTAGTGCCAAGAGCATCAGTTTTACTTTAATGCCCGAATTACACAACGTCCTTAATGTAACTTGTTAAGTTTTGCATTCTCATTGCTCAGGTATTCAATTTTATCTTTTATATTTAAAGGTACTGCACAGAAGGTGCATAACCTTATCGATATTTTGGTGGGTAGGGAATGTATGCATTTTGTTAGCGCTGAGTTGAAAAAGATGCTGGTCCCCAGAATTAATGTTAGCTGAGAACGTCAG
The DNA here is from genome assembly GCA_024137785.1 of Ginglymostoma cirratum. Classification (NCBI taxonomy): domain Eukaryota; kingdom Metazoa; phylum Chordata; class Chondrichthyes; order Orectolobiformes; family Ginglymostomatidae; genus Ginglymostoma; species Ginglymostoma cirratum. The sequence continues at coordinate 3,568,521 of JAHRHZ010000012.1, forward strand.
CTTGTGACATTTTGACACTGGTTAGTAGTGGTTAGTTGATGGATTACAAACCGTTCTGAAGGTGGCCTACTGGGCTTGAAACATTAACTCTGTTTTCCCTCCACAGGTGCTATCAGATCTGCTGAGTTTGCCAGCAATTTCCATTTTTTAAATCCAGATCTCCAGCATCCCCAATTCTTTCTATTAGTTCAGTTCAGAATATGTTTATACAAAGAAATTGTCTGGGTTGAAAAGCAATGACAACAGAATAGTGGGACGTGTCAGAAGAGTGGTTGCTTAATCTGGAAACACACTAGATGTTAGGAACGTGGTAGTGGAATGGAACCCCGAGGTCTGGGAAGACAGTTCCTGAAGTATTCAGGACAGCAAGGCACAAGGGCGTGTCAATGTAGAAAGTGACTGCAGATTATTGAAGTAGTCAGCTTCCAGAATGTTCCCTACCTAAAAGTTTTTGAAGTATTTGAAATAAATCAGGATCACAAATACTTTTCACACTGACTGAGCAATATCCTTTTCCTAATTTTGTATGGCATAGCATGGTCTGATGAAACCTGAATGGTTGTATGTGCAATGAAGAATGCTTGTACCCATAAGAAACTGTCAATATGAAATTTTAAAGCAGTTTCATAACAGTGATTTTTCTGAAGGGTCTAGGCCCGAAACGTCAAGCTTTCCTGCTCCTATGATGCTGCTTGACCTGCTGTGTTCATCCAGCCCCACACCTTGTTATCTCGGATTCTCCAGCATCTGCAGTACCTTTTATCTCAGCTCACCAGCCCTTACTAGATTTAAAGCAGTGTATTTCACTGACTTTGGAAATCACATGCACCCAGAAAGACATGCTGCACAGGTACTAACTTGACAGTTTGTGGACTTAGTTGAAAACTTACCTGCAGCATGTATTTATTTTAAGATATCACTTCACTAACCAGTAGGTCTACAGTGTCAAAAAGCAATTATAAAGGAAGTGCTAGAAAGAATTGAAAGGCCAAGCTACATCTTACATTTTGATCACTTGCCATCAAAATGAAGTGTTACACAGCACTTTTCTCTCTCCATGAGCATTAGAGATCTGGTGAGCGTTCCAAGTATTTTCTACTTAAGATTTGTTGTGAATGTGCGAACTAGGAGTTGGGCATTTGGATCCTCCCATCTTTGTGACATATGATTTTTATATCTAATGTCACACTGGCACCAAAATTCATATAGTATATTATTCATTTGTGTCATAGGCAGAATATCTTTCTGGCTTGACAACAGGTTCCCGTTAGTGGCAAAAACCATTCATGCTGTTGCTGCATAGTAATGGCCTATGTATCTGGCATCTTAAGTCCCACATACATCAAACCACATAATTTGTTCCAAACAAGCAAGGTCCTGATGGCTCCCAAGCAGACTGCACTTGCAAAATCCACAACAATATTCAACGTTAGAAGTAATTCTGAAATTGGGCAACATTTGCTAAATAATCTTCAATGTGTAAAGAATAACACAGACAACCAAGGTAGGATTGCTAGTCAGACTCTCAGTGTGGCACACTTGCAATTACTGAAAAGTACTGTTATTAATACAGAGGGCCCCGTTTTATGCAGACAGGAAGAACATTTACACTGGACTGTTAATCCAGAGACCCAGATTCAAATCCTGCTACGGTGAATGGTGGAATTTGAATTCAATAAATATCTGGAATTAAGAGTCTAATGATGGCTGTGAATCCATTGTTGATGGTCAGGAAAACATCCATTTGGTTCACTAATGTCCTGTAGGAAAGGAAACTCCCATCCTTACCTGGCCTACATGCGACTCCAGACCCACAGCAATGTGGTTGGCTCAACTGCCCTCTGGGCAATTTAGGGATGGGCAATAAATGCTGCCTGGCCAGTGATACCCTCAGCCCGTGAATGAAGAAAGAATAAGAATATCTATACCTCTTACAATTCAACAAAATAGGCAATGGCCATTCGCTGGTTCATTTCTCAGGGTAAAGCCCTAACTAACCCAAGTCAACCTTCCTGGCTTAAAAGTTTAAAAAGACCTAGCTGTTATATGTCAAATCAATATTAGGAGGTGCATACTTAATGACAACACCTCTATCAATTAGAATCCATTTGCCAACCAATCAGCATTCTCCTCACATGCAGCATAAACAGAAAGAAAACAGAATTAACATTTCGGGACCAGTGGCCCTTCTTCTAACAGCACTCAAAATGTTAACTCTGTTTTCTTTGCAAAGATGCTGCTAGACTTGTTGAGTTTTTCTGGCAATTTATGATTTTGTTTGATTTCCAGCATCCATAGTCCTTTGGATTTTTGTGCACCATTAAAGTTGGTTTTCCCCTCGAATTGGTATTTTTACAAGATAGTCTGGTGACCACAAGATGAGAAGTTTCAACAAAATGTGCCTTTTCTCAGCAATACTCAAAGTCTCAAAAGTTAAGGAAATCAACTGAAGAAATCACTGATAACTGGGAACAGGCTGCTCAAATACAGAAGGATTACTTTGGATCAAGGGGCTAGGCAAGTGGCAGGTGACTTTCCTCTTGTTAAATTACATGAAAGTGGGAAAGGATAACAACCAATGTTAAAACAAGCCAATTAATGTTTTACTTCAGAACACAATAAGTGACCAAGTAAGGGGCTATTTTAGCAGGCTGCTGACAACCACAGGAAGAGTATTAAGCACTGGAAATAACCTAGAATCACCTAAAGTGGTATATATACCATTCGTATGATTCTATTAAGAGACATTGAGCACTGGGGGATTGGAAAGCAATAAAAGACTGATAACTGAGATCAATTAGCATGCATTCAACTTAAAGCAATTCAATGTTCAAGATGTCCTGAGGATATCAGATGAAAATTTCAAATACCGAGCTTGGTACTTTATCAAACAAGGGTATTAAGGAATATAAAGCCAGTGTACCTAAAAGGAGACAAGGTACAGATTAACTTTGATCTGAATGAATAATGGAACATGTGAAGGGGGCTGAAGGGCTTACTCTTACAATTTTTTTTTTAAAAAAACAAAAAAGGTAAAGAATATTGTCCTTAGTTTCCAAGTAGGCTGAAGAATGGGTCTTGTTAGAATCATAAAAATTTACTGCAAAGAAGATTCAATTCAAACAATCATAGCCATGCTGACTCTTTCTGAAAAAGTAGCCCATACATGTGCAAGTTCCAAAGCCGCAAGTACCTGGACAGGTGCTTTTAAAGTTAACGAATCAACTTCCATCACTTTAAAGTAAGGTGGCCCAGATCCCAAAAAGCTCAGTAAAAAGACTTCTCACTTCCACTCAAGCTCTAGGACTTCACCACTATCAAGATTCCAGCACTTTGACAACTTCTAGGCTGCAGTTTAACCTTCCTTGTTTATAGAACAGGCCTCATTTTGCAACCTCATTTCTGGAAACATCCAGATAAGTCCCATCTATACCCCTTCCAAGATTAGTACTTCTTTCCTGAAGCATGACACACAGAAACAGCCACAATACTTTAGCTAACCATTTAGTCATTTTCTGAAGAAAGTTCCCAACCTGAAACGTCAGCTTTCCTGCTCGTCTGATGCGTTATCTCTAACTCCAGCATCAGCAGTTCTTACTTTCTCACACTACTTTAGCTAACATTTTTTGCCTCGGCTCATGTGATTTCTTTGTTTTTAGATTCTTTGCTTCCATTTACAAACCTAGATAGTCCACGTGCCCTTTTCAAACCACCTTAACAAGTTGCCCTGCTACTTTTAAAAGGATATCCATGTAAGGTTTAATTGCTCATCCAGGTTTTTCAGAATTGTACAATTTAAAAGATCCTGCCTTTCATTAGTCCTCTCAGTGCATCACTTCACACTTCTTCACATTGACCTCCATCTGCCATGCTTTTGATCAGTTCACCACCTGTCATTCTGAAGCCTCTAACTATCTTCTTCATAGTCTACTGCCTTGTCAAGTTCTGTGCCATATGAAAATTTTTCTGCTTCCTGCACCCATGATTAAATCATAATATATTTGAGAAAGGGAACCAAAATTAGTAGAGGGAAAAACCACCATAAAATAGCCAGTCTGAAAAATATCCATCTTTCACCCTATTTCTTCCTGTAATTGAACCAATTTGTATGTTTACCAATCAGTTGTCCCTAATTCAATATACTTCCATTTTAATATGCCTAGTGTGTGACAATTTGTTAAATACCTTCCTAACGTTCACATACTACTGCATTCATTTCCCCTATGAATTCTGTCAAATTGGTTATGACGTAATTTGCCTTTAACCTTTGACAAGGCTCTGCATGGGTAGATCGATTTTAGCAAAGTTAGATCACATGGGATTCAGGGTGAGCTTGCCAATTAGATACAAAATTGGCTTAATGGCAGGAAACCATGGTGATGGAGAGTTGTTTTTCAGACTGGAGACCTGTTATCACCAGTGTTCCACACAGATTGGTGTTGGGTCCACTTTTGTTTGTTGTTTGTATAAAATGATTTGGATGAGAATTTAGTAGACACAGTTAGTAAATTTGCAGACGGCACCAAAATAGGTGGTATAGTCACATGGTTCATAATACAACACGGAAACAGGCCCTTCAGCGCAAACTGGTCCATGCCGACCATGGTGCCCACTTAGCTAGTTCCAACTGCCTACATTTGGTCCAAATCCCTCTAAACCCTTCCTATTCATGTATCTATCCAATTTTTTTTTTTAAAAAAATGTTGCTATTGTACCTCCCTCAACCATGTTCTCTGGCAGCCCATTCCATATATGCACCATTCTCTGCGTGACAGTTGCCCCTCAGGTCCTTCTTAAATCTTTCCTCTCTCACCTTAAACCTATGCTATCTAGTTTTCAGTTCCCCATCCCTAGGAAAAAGACTATATGCATTCATCCTATCTATGCCCCTCATGATATTATATACCTCAATAAAGTCACCCTTCATTCTCCTACATTCCAAGGAATAAAGTCCCATCCTAGCCAACCTCTCCCTATAGTTCAAGCCTACTAGTCCTGGCAACATCCTCATAAATCTTCTTTGCACACTTTCCAGTTTAACAAGGTGACCAAAACTGTACACAATAATCCAATTTAACAAGGCGTGGAGCTGGATGAACACAGCAGGCCAAGCAGCATCATAGGAGCAGGAAAGCTTGGCGTTTCGGGCCTAGAACATCAAGCTTTCCTGCTCGGCCTGCTGTGTTCCGCAGCACACCTGCTCCACACCTTGTTATCTCGGATTCTCCAGCATCTACAGTTCCTATTATCTCTGATACAATAATCCAAGTGCAGCTTCACCAACAACTTACACAACTGTAACATAACGTCCGAACTCCTACGTTCAATGCCTCAACTGATGGAGGTCAGCATACTAAATGCCTCCTTCACCATCCTGTCTACCTGTGACACCGCTTTCAACAAACTATATATTGTGCTCCTAGATCCCTCTGTTCCTCCAGACCTTACCATTTACTGTATAAATGCTACCTTGGTTTGACTTTCCAAAGTGCAGCACATCACACTTAGCTGTAATGAACTGCATTTGTCAATCCTCAGCTCACTTCCCCATCTGATCAATACCCCTCTGTAACTTCTGATAACAATTTTTGCTATCAATGATACCTGCTAATTTGTATCATCTGAAAACTTACTAATCATGTCTTGTACATTCACATCCAGATCATTTATGTACATAACAAATAACAAAGGTCCCAGTCGACAGTGAAGAAGGTTATCTAAGATTACTAAGTGATCATAATCAATTGGGTCAACGGGCTGAGAAGTAGTGGATGGAGTTTAATTTACAATAAATTATTGCATTTTGCTAGAACAAACAAGGGCAGAGATTGTACAGTTAAAAATAGGGCCTTGGGCAGTAAAGTAGAACAGAGAAACCTAGAGGTTCAGCTGCATAATTCTTTGATGTTTGCATCACATGTCAACTGGATGGTGAAGAAGGCATTTAGTACACGACTTCATTGCTTAGACCTTTGATTATAGGAGTTGGGACGTCATGTTGAGATCATATAGCACATCGATGAGGCCTCTTCTGGGAGTACTGTGTTAAAATCTGGTCACCTTGTTATAAAAAAGGATATTATTAAGCTGGAGAGAGTTCAGAAAAGATTTACCAGAACATTGCCAGGAATGGAGTATTTGAGTTATAAAAAGGAGGGGCTGGGACTTTTTTTTTTCACCGAAGCATGTATTACCACTACACTACAGGGCCCAGTGGGGACTACCCACAGTTAATTGCAAGTCAAACTGGGTAGAGGAGGCAAGTCTCTATGAAAAAAAGAATGCTGACTCAGATCATACAGCAACTTCAATCATTTTACTGATGTTCAAACAACTTTTAAAATCTATTTCGCAATTTGCCATGTGGTTTGATCTTCTGTTTGTCAAGATCCTTCTAGACACGGTTGTCACACAAAACTATCCAATCAACATTACCTTCAGAACAGAACACCTCCCACCTCCAAACCTTCCTGAATAACAATCCTCACAGTTTGTTTTTAAGGATTGGTTAGCTAACAGAAAGCACAGTATAGAAATAAAGAAGTCTTTTTCCAGGTTGTGGAATGCCACAACCATTTATAATTTTGATGATTTGGATGAAGGAACTTAAGTGTGTGGCAGAGATAGTAGGAACTGCAGATGCTGGAGAATCTGAGATAACAAGGTGTAGAGCTGGATGAACAGAGCAGGCCAAGCAGCATCAGAGGAGCAGGAAGGCTGACGTTTCTGAAGAAGGGTCTAGGCCCGAAACGTCAGC
>JAHRHZ010000012.1:3575677-3640569 GCA_024137785.1 Ginglymostoma cirratum
CGTTTCTGAAGAAGGGTCTAGGCCCGAAACGTCAGCCTTCCTGCTCCTCTGATGCTGCTTGGCCTGCTGTGTTCATCCAGCTCTACACCTTAATGTGTGGCAGCTACAGCAAGAGGTGGTAAAGAGTCTGCAAAGTGATATGGATAGATTAAGGAACGGACAAAATTTGGTAGATGATGTACAACATGGCAAAATATGAACTTGTCCACTTTGTCAAGAGGAGAAAAAAAATCTGAATGAGAGATATTGCAGAATTCTGCTATGATGGGATTCTAGTATCCTGGTAGATGAATCACAAAATATGTTGGTATGCAGGTTCAGCAAGCGATTAGGAAGACAAATAGAACATTGATGTCTTTGCAAGGGAAGGGAATATTAAGTTTAGCTGCAGATGCACAGAATATTGGAGTGAATCAATCAGGAAGATTGTATACACAGATTTGGTGTTGTCTGGAAAACTGATCTAATTCCATTAGCAGCAGCTCATAGAAGATAGGGGAGGCGATGGCCTAGTGGTATTATCGCTGGACTGTTAATCCAGAGACCCAGACAATGTTCTGGAGACCTGGATTAGAATCTCACCATGGCAGATGGTGGAATTTGAATTCAATAAATATCTGGAATTAACAATCTAATGATGACCATGAATCCATTATCGATTGTTGGAAAAAGCCATCTAGTTCACTAATGTCCTTTAGGGCAGGAAACTGCTATCCTTACCTGGTCTGGCCTACGTGTGACTCCAGACCCACAGCAATGTGGTTGACTCTTAACTAGGGATGGGCAATAAAATGCTGCTTAACCAGCGACGTGAATGAAGAAAGAGAAAAAATTCACTTGACTCACTGCTGAGACAAAAGGCTAATAATATTAAGAAAAGGTTGAATAGGTTGACCCTATACCCACTGGAGTTTAGATGAACTAAAAGGAAATTTCATTGAAATGTACAAGATTCTGAAGGAACTCAACAGGGTGAATGCTGGAGCCACAAGAGAAAGAGACAATGGCTCAAGTGGACACTGGAGCTAGGAAGTGTTCAAAAACAAGAAGCCTTCTTCTTAAGAAAAACAGATGAAGAGGCATTTTTCTCATGGGTTAACTCCATGGAATTCTCTTTTCCAGAGAAGTGTAGAATGCGTCATTGAATTTATTCAAGGGGAACTTGGATTTTTGGTGGACAAATGAGTCAAGGATCATGGTGGGCACACTAAGCAGGTTTAGGCACCACACATTAGGAACAATATGTTGCACTCCCTCCCAAGGCCAATCTAAGTTTACAATGATACCTGGACTCAGGGTTAAGTTAGGAGGAGAGATTATACAAATTAGGCTCAGAAGGTTAAGGAGTGTCTTCAAGACAGGAAGAGACAGGTAGATAAAGATAACCTATTTCTAATAGTTGGCAATTTTAAAATTAGGGGACATAGTATGAGAATTGGAGCCAGACCACTTAGAAGCAATGCAAGGAAGCATTTCTACATACAAAAGGGTAGTGCATGTTTGGAACATTCTTCCACAATAGTAGATGTTGGATCAGTTGTTAGATTTTAAATCTCAGTCAGATAATTTTCTGTTTAGCAGATGGAGTCAATGGACGGAGTCAAAGCATGGATCAACCATGATTTCATTGAATGGCAGAACATGCGAGGGGCCAAATGGCCTACTGTTGTTCCTATGACAGGAGAATTGAGGTGAGACAATCCAGTCAAATATATGATTAAATGGGGAGTAGGTTTGAACATTCAAATGGCCCACTCTTATTGCAAATGCTTCTAATAATTCCATTTTGAAGACCAGCAGGGCTATATCTAACATGCAACCCTGGTGATCCTGGGGCACTAAGACAGATATAGTGCAGGACAGAGGTTACATATGGGAGACACAGTCTTGTCCTTGAAGGACATGAATGATCAAGTTAAACCTTTACTAAATGAAATCAGTAAACCTCAAGATCAGATATTCCAGCCTGCTGGACTTTCAAATTAAAATTTATTGAATTCAATTTCATAACTTGCTGTGGTAGGATTTCAGCAAAGTATGCAGGCTAGTGATCTGGAAGTTTCCTTTTCTTTTGGCTGTTTCTTTCTGCTTCTATTCTTAACTTTGTATTTGTATACTAAGATGGCACCAGAGAATGGCAATTTTGTACACTTTTCGCTGTACTCCTATACTTGAGTACATGTGACAATAAATTGAAATTGAAAATGGCAGCTGGGTTAGCCCCTAAGCACAATATTAAATACATTAAGTTAGAAAAGTTATACAATTGACAGGCTGTTCGTTTTACCTGATAGTAGAGGTATCAGTTGAATCAATGATGCTTCGTTGTTTACTGCTTGGTTGCAGAGATTTATTGGACAGCATGTCTAAACGTTGCAAAAAATCTCCCTTGCATTGTTCAAGCTCTGCAGTCAGGTTTTCAAGTTGTCGATGAACGTCTCGGTGCTTACATAGTTCTATTTCATATGCTAGATGAAGTAATTCAAATCGAGTTTTCTGTTTGAGTAGCTGGCTTGCAACTTGGTCTTGCTTGGAGGTGTAATAATCTTGACGAGCCATCTGCAAATCAAAATTCCCCTTCACCACAGGCATGTTCAGCAGTTGCGCATTCTCCACAATCAGGTCAGGAAGTTGCTTATTAACTAAATGTTCTATTTGGACATTTACCAGAATCAGTTCTTTGGTTAAACTGTTCTTCTTTGCTTTTGCACCATTTAAATCAGTTAACTATGGAGAAAAAAAAAATTAAGATTATATAGCACTTGCTTGGTACTATAATAGTTGGAGACAGACACATTAACAAAGCCTTCAGTTTTGAAATGATCAGAAGCATAAAAATGCCAAATTTCAAACAATTTCTACTACACAAGAAGGTATGCCAATTATGAATAAACATTCAAATCAAATCATTTTCATTGATTCCCTACCTAACTAGAATCTATTCGCTGGTCTTAAACAAATATTCAACCACCTCACCCCTCACTCTAAATTCAGAAAGAAAACACTGCCTGTCCAACCTATCCTCATAAGGCAACAAGGTTATCTTATTGACGACAAGAGAGGAGCAGAATCAGACCATTCAGCTCATCAAGTCTACTCCACCATTAGATCATGGCTGATCTTTCTCAACCCCGTTCTCCTGCATTCTCCCCTAAATCTTGATCTCCTCACTAGCTTATCTCCATCTCAAATACACTCAATGATCTGATAGACTCCTTCACCCCCATTACCATTTTTGTATTCCCCACTAGACTCCCTCCAAAACTGCTCAATATTCCAAATGTGGTCTGACCAGTCTTACATTGCTAAAGGCACATATCTCTGCTCTTGTTTTCTAGTCCTCTTGAAATGAAAGTTAACATTGTATTTGCCTTCCTAACTGCTAACTGGACCTGCATGTTAACTATAAGAGAATCCTGAACAAGGACTCCCAATTCTGTTCCTCCAGATTTGTCATCTGCAAATAACAACAATGCCTTCAGTTCCTTTGTCCAGATCATTAATATGCAACATGAATGGTTGTAGCCCTAACATGGACTGCTGCAGAACTCCACTTGTCACTGGTTGCCATCTTGAAAGTGACCACTTTATCCCTATTCTCTACCAACTGCCAGTCAGCCAATCCTTTACCCAACTCAGTACTTTACTCACACACCACGGGTTCCTATCTTGTTTAGCAACCTCCCGTACAGCACCTTACAGCCTAGGTTCAAACAGACAAAATAGCTGAATTCAGAGAGGACAGAAGTGGGACTGCCCTTGACACCAAGGCCACATTTGAGTGTGGTATCTGCAAAACTAGAGTCAAATCGGAATGGGGGTGAAACCGCCACTGATTGGAGTCATTCCTGGCAAAAAAGGAAGATCGTTGCAGTTGTTGGAAGCCGGTCATCTCAGCTCCAGGAAATCTCTGCAGGAGTTCCTCAGGGGAACGTCTGCAGCCCAACCATCTTTCGGCTGCTTCATCAAAAAAATTTCCCTCAGTCATATGCCAGAAGTGGGACTGTTCAGTGATTACGTAATGGTCAGAACCAAATCATTATTCAGATACTGATGCGATCCATGTTCCAATGCAGCAAGACCTGGACAATATCCAGGCTTAGATTGAAATGCAGCAAATGACATTCATGGCATATAAATGCCAAGCAACGATCATCTACAATTCAGTAGAGACAGCCTATTCAGTACATCCACTTTATCAATTTTAAACCCAACGACTGAATACTGTCCTCTTTCACTATGACTTCACATCACCACCTTCCTTTGTGATACAGATAAAGGGCACTCATTTAATACCGCAGCCTTGCCCTCAATCTCCATGTGTAAACCCCCTATTTGGTCCCTACTCAGCCAGAGTCCTCCTTTTACCACACTTTAACTAGTTGCGTGTCTGTAGAAAACTTTGGAATTCCATTTCATATTATTTGGAATACCCATCTCTCTATTTTTTCCAAACAGCCCACCAATCATTCTATATTTAGCTTGGTTCTCAACTGTATTTTCTACCCAACAACTATCATAAGAATATACTTTTGTACAAGGACATTCTCCATGCCAACACCCAAACCTCATTTACACCACTACCTCTATTTCCCATTGCTCTCTGGATTAAGATATCACATCCAAATTCGTTATTTTCTTCTTTTCACTTCACTTGTGAGGCAGAACTTTTGGTTACTCTCGAGGTTTTACATAACTTTAAAATCAAGTCACCTATAAGCCAATAGGCTTCAAAACAAGCAGCTCCTAGCCTGTCCTTATCCAATTGGATCTCCGTGGAATACTATAAAATCAAACTCAACACTTGGGACTAGGGGAAAAATAAGGGCAGAGAAAAAAAAAAAGCAGAAATACTTAATACATTTTCCTGGCTCCTACAAGCTCTGTATAGGCCACAGCTCAAAGCAGCTGCTTAGGCAAGAAGGCAGCGAGGCCCAAAGACTGCTTTCATTTTCAACAAGTTTACTAAGGCTCACCATCACGGTCTGAACAGGAAACGTGGCTTACTGGACAAGGGGGATGTAAAACAAAGTCTCACAAACTCATGAAGCCACAGATGGAACATAAAAATCAAGAGTTGTAAATATATTTGGTCAAAAAAAACTACTCTTCCCTGATATTGGGCAATTGTCTCTTGCTCTACTCCAATACTTACTTTTAAAATCAAGTGAAGACAGTGCTAAATTCAGCTTAGCAACCACCAACTTACAGTATCAAAATTGAGACTATAACCTACCTCACAACAAGAACCACACATGAAATGTCTTTATCTCTCTCTCTCTCTGTGGGAAGGCTAGGTACCCTAATGACAACCTCTGCTTAGCAGATTGCTGATTTTGAACTAAACTAGGACTATGAGTGCAGGAAAATTTCAGTTATCCAAATAGAACACAACTATTTGAATTGCTCTGCTGAAATGTTCCGAATACAATTTTTAAAAAAAGTCATCTTAGCTGTAACACCTCAAACTTTCCTCAAAGCATTCTTTAATGCATTTATTTATAACATCCTTGTAAAATTCCTTGCCCGAGTAGGATGTTTTGTAGGAAGCTACGACATTGCCAAGGCAATGTTCCTCCTCAAACCACTAGCTGCTGGGTGCGCATAATTCAGAAGGTCTCATTTTTATCATTCTGTTACAATTACACCAACATCTATGCTGAGTGAAAAAGTATACTATTCCTGTTGTTTCAATGACTCACTCCACGTCAAAAAGGCGGAAATGCAGATATGAGGACAAACAGAAATAAACTCCAAGCGACAAATACAAAAGCTAAGTAAGGAGATAACAAACAGTGGCTGAATTCTATTCTTGTCAAATGTTTACAATAGATTCATTTAAGTAGCAGAGGGTGCTAACTCCAGACAAACTCTCTCTACATCTCAACAGAAAACTAAAGTTTACAAGTCCCTGTTCTTTTGTCTACAAGGATTGGAATCAAAAGAAAATGTTTTCATGCCAATTGCCAACCCCACCAGAACAAGACAGGTACTGGGAAAATAAATAAAGGACACGGGACCACAAAGCTAACTGCTGAAAAAGCCAAACTGGTTTACTGAAATTTTGTTTAGTTTTCCTATTCATTCAGGGGTCATTGGCATTTACTGCCAATCTGTAATTATCAAGAAGTTGTTGGTGAGCTGCTTTCTTGAACTGCTGCAGTCCATTTGGCATAGCGATTAGAATTTGAGTTTGAGGATTTTGACCAAGCAAATATTGCCATTCCTTCAGTATATTTTCAACTCAGGAGGGGAGGGGTCTTGGAGGGCAACACAGAGTGATGTTTCCATGTACCAGCTACCTTGTCCATCTAGGTGATAATGGTCATGGGTTTAGAAGCTGCTGTCTAGGGAACCTTAGGTGAATTTCTGCAATGGATTTTGTGGATAGTGCACACTGATGCTACTGAGTGATGGTGATGTGAACGTCTGCGGATTTGGTGCCCATCAACTGGATTGCTTTATCCTCTGTGTGGCAAATTTCGAGCGTTGTCGGAGCTGCACTCATCCAAGCAAGTGGAGGGCATTCCATCACACTCCTGACTTCTGTCTTATAGATGGTGGACAGACAGCAGTTGAGTTACTTACCACAGTATTCCTAGCCTCCGACTTACTGATACTGCTTGTACAAGAGTATCATATTAGGAGACAAATAATACAAAAACATTGGGGCAAACAGGAATGAAAATAATTAAAAATAATTCAAAGAAGACTTTTCACGAAACTCAAGGAACTAAATCTGACAAATCAAAGAGCTTTTGTTTAAATCCTTTCATGGGTGTGAGCATCACTGGCAACACCTTAAGGAAATGATACAACATATTTGTGAATCACTGCAGTTCCTGTGATGTAGCTACACCATAGTCGTACTGACCCAAGACCTGATTTCATACATTTTAAGGTTTTAAACGAAATAGCTACTGACTAGCAGAATAGCCAGTCATGATATTTCAAAATTTCCTAGATTCGGGAACAACCCCAAGAGACTGGAAGTTGGCAAATCTAAGACTGCTATTCGATGGCCTAGTGGTATTATCGCTGGACTGTTAATCCAGAGACCCAGATAACGTTCTGGAGACCTGGGTTCGAATCCTGCCACGACAGTTGGCGGAATGTGAATTCAATTTTTTTTAAAATCTGGAATTAAAAGAATCTAATGATGGCCGTGAATCCATTGCCTACTGTCGGAAAAACCTATCTGGTTCACTAGTGTCCTTTAGGGAAGGAAACTGCTCTCCTTCCCTGGTCTGGCCTACATGTGACTCCAGAGCGACAGTAATGTGGTTGACTCTGGGCAATTAGGGATGGGCAATAAATGCTGCCTAGACTGCGGCACTCTCATCCCTTGAACAAATAAACAAAAACGAAGGCAAACGTAAGCAGCAGCCCAGGCCAGTTCTTAGTTCTTGACTGTCGCTTTTTTTTTAAATTGCGCTCACCAGCACAGAGATGGGTAATAAATGCTGGTCCAGCAAACAACTTCCATAGTGAATTTGTTTCTAAATTAAAAGAACCTTGTCAAGATCCTTCAGCCTCTTTTACGTTTCAGTGAAATCACCTTTCATACACTCCAGAGAATATGGGTAGACACAAGTAAGGAGTATTTGCAACACAGGGGCAATCCACGCAATGGGTCAATTAGGACCAAGATGAGAAGAGGAATTCTTCAAAGAATCGCAAACCTTTAGAATTCAGTATCCTGAATGCTTTGTGTCAAAATATTGAAGGGTGAGGCATTGAGTTTTGGTCTCAGACAAAGGAATAAAACAGTGCGGGCAGGAAAATGGGGTTGAAAGTGAAGATCAACATGTTGAATAGCAAAGCAGTCTTCACAAACTACTCCAGCTCGAGTTATGTTCAACAGAGGAGTGAATACAAGTAACAGATGATCACATAAAATAAACAAATAGTAGCATTTTTCATTATAAGTAAGGCACTGTAAGAATGCAATCACCAATTTGCAAGACACAGGTCAAAGTTTGGAGTGCAAAAAAGGATAGAAGATAACAAGTATGTGTAAAGATAAAATCTCATGTTTACCTCAGATTTAAAGGGCTTCGCAGAAGAAACTGTATCCCTGACATCCTCCCTGTAATATTCAATTCAGGCAACCACACAACACCCCTGCTGTGGTCTAAGCAATGATACAGCAACATAAAAGTTATGGCACAGGTGGGGGCCATTCAGCTCATATTTACTATAAAGATTTAATTATAAAACTTCTAATTTCCCACTTTTGTATTCCATTTCTCAATTTAAAAAACATACATTATCCTTGATTTCATTGAGGGCCTTCTCAACTGGTCTTGTTAATTTTAAGAATGCGTACATACATCCACTCATACATACATACAAACAATCCTCATCCCCTGTAAAATTGTACCAATTGGATCTGTCTCATTTAATCTACAAATCAAGTCACATTAAAACTCGTGAAATGGCAGCTGAAATTACACGAGTTTGCATCTCCTTTGGTTTGTTATTATTCTCTTCATCGCTTACTCCATTTCCAAGTTCTGTGTCATACCACCATACTAGCCTCTGTAGGTCACTACTGCTCACTTCTTTCCAATCTGATAAAACAACCAACCATTCACTATTTTCTATCCTTAGCAACTTTAATATGCATGTTGCCTGTTCCCTTACTTCCTGGCACCTTATATTTGACTACTTCAAGTATTTTTTGGTGAGGAAACAAAGCCAGACAGCCAATTAAATTTCTTTGCAATAGTACACAATGTTGCAACAGTTTTGTTAAGTATTCCATCAAACATTTCACAAGATGGTAAAGGTCAGAAATCCCTTCAGAAACTAATTTCCAGAAAATCATTCCCCCACATTCTTTCATGGGATGCAAGTTGTCATAGACTGGTTCAATAATCGTTGCTCATCCTCAGCGGTCCTTGAACTGAATGCCTCTGAAGTAGCCTAGCAAGCCAATCCCATTTATGTCTGGAGTCACAGGTGGGTCAGACCATGCAAGGATGGGTAGGTTTCCTTACCTAAAAAGGCCATTAATGATACAGATGGGTTACTAACAATGTAAATTCTACCAACTTCTGGTGTTGGGATTTGAACGATAGTATCCCAGAGCATTAGCCTAGGACTCCGAATTGCTTGACATTATGACTATAGATCATCTCCCCCTTGTCCAATGCAAGTCCAAATCCCAACACTGCATTTCTTTTTTAAAAAAAGTGTGGAGAAGAAATTTGAAATTTAAACAATTTTAAATAATCATGAAGTTGCTAGATTATGTAAACCTCCAATTCATTCACTCATGCCCTCTTCAAAAGGCAATCCACTATCCTTACTCTGGTCTAGGTTTCATGATTCCAGTGGCAAATGCCTTACAAGGCAGCCAATTACATTTTAAGTGAAACTGAGAAAACTTTGGGCAAATGTGGGCCTTCAAAATAAGAGAAGGGGCATAAAAAAAAATCACATTTTTTTGATACTGAAAAACTAGCTTACCTTTCTGTTTCGCATCAAGGAGATTATTTGCTCCACATGCTGCAGTCTAGCCTTGGTGCTCTGTTCTTTTGCTTTTGCTAAAATTAACTGTCGCTGACCACTGTTGTATGCTGCTTGAATTCTAGCCATTTGTTGTCTGTAGTCTGTGCGTGTCTCATTGCATTCTCCCTGTAAGGATTGAGAAGTTATGTCCACCAGCTGAAATTTTTCAATGTCGGAGCTCTCAACTAGTTCAGTTATGCCTTTAAAAAGCTGTTTCTTTGTATATTCAGTAAGAGCTGCTGTGCATTGCTCTTCCTGCTGCAGATAGTCATCCAGTGAAAGTTGTGACAGAAATATAGTCTGTTGCCCAGGTCGCCTTTCTGACCCAGTGGTTGAATATATGGCAGTAAGCTGCTGAACTTCTTCAAATACCTTTGACAGAGTAAAATTCAATTTGGCATTTTCAGCAACCAATTGTTCTTGTGTCTCTCTCAACAATTTGGTACATTCTTCCTCCTCGTCCTTTAATCTCATTGGCATATGATGTATTCCTGATGCCATCAATTGCTGCTTATTCCGTCGCTGGATTTTAAGATTGCGAATCAGCTGTAGTTCCTTAACCTCCTCTTCCAATTTCTCAACCGTCATTTCTGGCAGGTTGCCATGTCTGGACTCTGCTCCCTTAGGACAGGTTGCCAAGACTTTATCCAAGTCTTTCTGGCTCAGGCGATGTTTTGGTCCAAGGCTTTCGAACTCAGTCAACTCTTCTTCAGTCAATACATTCTGTTCATTTATATTATGGCAAAACCATTCCATCAATTTCTTTTCATCTCCAATGTCAAACCACCAATCAAAATTCTCTCCATTCAGTTGACTGGCTTTATGATAAGCAATTCTCCTTAAAGTCTCTACAAATGCTTTCCCACCACTCATAGCGGTTAGTGCATTACAATCTGTTCTGAATGAATGGAGTTTTAAAATATCCAATGGCAAAGTGGTATGCTGTATGTCTGCATTAATCCCAAGCAGAAACAATACATTAAACAAAAAAAGCCAACATTTCTAAAATCAAAACAAAAAATGTGACAAATGGTTAAAAAAAATGCACTCACTTTATTGACAATGTTTCCCTTAACAAGAAAAAACACTGATTTTCCTCAACACTTGAAATAACATTCCCTCAAACAAGACAGTGCATTCTCAGGATTTAGATTAGACAGTCTTTTTTTCATGTTTGGATGAGGAAGTGGCACCAATACAAGAAATGGTAAGGTTTTAAGAAATTCAAGGAAATGCAATAAAATTTAAACAAGATTTACAGCACATATATGTAAATACACATGACATGATGAATGACATTGACGAGCTGTAGACACAGACTGCATCAAGATGTTGTGGGGATGAGATACCCAGGTGAAGAAAAGGATAACATTGAGTACTAAGTATTCCAGAATACAGAATGCTCACAAAAAGATAGGGAAAGAACAGGGTCCTGCTGCATAAATTTATTAAACATGGCATTATGCTGGGGGAAAAAAAGAGAAGTAAAGAGAGACATATATCAAGGGCAGAATCTACTGTGGTTAAAATCAAGTACAGGAAAAATCCAACAGACCTGGCAGCAACTGTGAAGAGGCAAAGAGTTACCACTGAGTCCAAGACAGCAGAAGAAACATTATTATCCTGAGTATTTTCTACCAATGATTTGGATGAGCAAGTTTGCAAGGACATTACCAAAAAGTGCAAAATGTTATTTCAATAATGGGCGTGTTAATTATCCTAACAGATTTTGATAGCAATATAAAACAAAACTGAAATCAGAAACAAAAACAGAAACAGAAATCACTGGACAAACTGAGCAGCTCTGACAGGATCCGTGGAGGGAAAGCAGAGTTAATGTTTCAACTTCAGTAACCCTTCCTCAGAGGAGTCTTTGATAGTGCAAGGACAGAGGTGTTGGTGGTGGGGTGTAGGGTTATAAACAAGTATGTTCAGGAGAATATTCCTCATCAATATTCCATTCCAACTAGGAAACAAACATTTCTGCCAGTGTCATGAGAAAAAGGAAGGAATCAAAACACTAAAAGAGCTAAATAAATTGTTAAGATGATGAGGTTAGTCCTTAAAGTTAATAAGTGTCTGGAACCAGATGAGATGTATCACTGGTTAATGAGGGATGAAAAGAGATGTCAATAGTCTTCCATGTTTACAAGACAAATGGAGAACTTAAATGCTCTGCATAGCCATTTTAGACAGGAAAACAGCTAAGTTAGTCACCAGGATCCCAAGCTTTATAATTAGCATCAAATGATAATAAATCCAAGGTGTTATAATGAATTTTTAAGCGAACAATGATTGGTTTCAATTGGAGTTCAGTTCTGAAACTGCCCCTTATGCAAGATATGAAGACACTACAGAGATGATTCACAAGACTGGCTTTAGAGATGACAAACTTCAGCAAGCGTTGGGAACGGTCATTTGCTAGTACAAATATTTGTTGCTGCAAAAAGAAAATAAATCAATTTTTTTTGTCTTGCACTCATCAGGACAAATTTAACGATTACCAAATCAAAGGGAAAAACCACGAGGAGAGTTCTCTTTGGCTCACAAGAGGATCAAAACAAAAAACCTGCAAAATGTATTTTTAGCAATTATAAAGATTTTTCAAAAAAAAAGCTCATTTACACTATGTGGGTTTTGCTGGCAAGTCAGTATTAATTGCCAAGCCCCAACTGCCCAGAGTTGATGTAGCAGTGTCCCAACATATGAGCCAGTAGAAGCAGGTTCAAGTCCCACCCGTTCCAGAGGTGTGTAATAACATCTGTAAACAGTTCGATTAAAAACTGAGATAAAAGGTACTGCAGATGCTGGAGAATCCCTCATAACAAGCATGGGGCTGGATGAACACAGCAGGTCAAGCAGCATCATAGGAGCAGGAAAACTTGACGTTTCGGGCCTAAACCCTTCATCAGAAGGGTTTCATCCGGCAATTTCATCCAGCCCCATGCTTGTTATCTCCGATTAAAAACTGAGCCCAGAGTAAGGCTCAATTAAAGGACAGCAGATTTCCTTCCATAAAGGCCATTAGTGAAACAGATAGTTCTTTTCCCGACAATCGACAGTGATTTCATGATCATTAAACTCTTAATTTTTTTTTTTAAAAGAGTTTTTTGGGTCGTGGTAGGAAAAGACCAAAATGAGGTTTGCTGACGGAGACTTCCAAAACTGAGATGGCTTTGGGCGGAGTAAAACTGCTCCCGCTGTTGAACATTCCAACAGGGAAGTGGATTTAGGGCCACACAGTAGATCGGCAACTGTCCGACCGAAGGGTGGACTGGGCTGGAGGGGCCGAGGCCACGTGACCGTCCGCAAAAAGGGCGGGAAACCAGACTGGGCAGGAGCTCGAGCACGGCAAATGTGAAGCAATTCAAGCGGGAGGGGGTGTCTCACATATACACAACATAACATATACATCTACTTACACAGAGACAGAGAAAGAGAGAGACCGCGAGCGAGACTGAGAGACGAGGAACGTGGTCCCTCCATAGTCCGAGACCGCAGCTGGTAGGCCTCAGGCTTCACTGAGGTAAAAGAAAGAGGGTGAGCAGGGGTACACCCCAGCCCAGTTCTCACCTCTTACTATCAGTACGTTGTCGAGATACTATCCCGAAGCGTGATCCACCTCAACCGCACCTTATCGGAAATTGTTATTGTTATTACTCTCCGCATACACAACTCAAATTTTCGCGCCGCTCCTCATCCATCCACCGGATTCCGTTAGCGCGCCTGCGCATTTCTGATAGGCCAGGCACCGACGAGTTCACCAGAAGGACAAGAGGTTACAACATCGCCTCCCACCGCTGGGAGGACCGAGCGTACAGCACTGAGCCGCTGGGAGGACCGAGGTCACTGAGCGGTGCCGCTGGGAGGACCGCTCATAGCGCCACCAGGGGGCGGGAGGACGCATTCCAAGGACTGGCCTTCCTGCGCTGGAGGGAGATGAGAAACGAAGTGTGCCGCGGCGGGTAATGGGCGGCGAGGAGTAACGGCACATGGGGGGGAGAGGAAACGCCGCTTCGAAGGGTCCAGAAGAGTTTGGAGGGGAAGGGAAGAGAGCTGGAGGTGATCGCGGTGCTGGCAGGCCGAGCCTGGCCATGGTTAAGGTAAGTGTGTCAGTGTCAGGGAAAGGCCTGTTGCAAAGGGCAGGAGGTCACACTGACTCTGCTTTCAATGAGAAGGCTCCTTCCTCATGGAAGACCAAAAATGTCACCTTCTCACTCAGGCTGAGCCATCACAGTATTTAAAAAAACACTTAGATGATCGTTCAAAGCGCCAGAGCATACAAGGCCCCTGTGGCACAGTAGTAGCGTTCCTATTTCTGAACCAGGAGGGCCAGGCTCGAGTCCAGACGTGTGTAGCAGCATCAGTGAGTAGAAACTATCCACATGGTTTGGACTATTCCAACTGCCAAGGGTTGTGGGTGAGAGCCTTTGTGGTGCAGTGGTGGTATCCCTACCTCTGGGCCAGAATACCTGCATTCAAGGCCCACGTGCCCCAGTGTTGTGTCACAGCATAAACCAAAGAACTGCAGATGCTGGATGTCTAAACATAAATTGCTGGAGAAATTCAACAGGTCTGACAGCACCATGGAGTGAGAATAGACTTAACATTTTGAGTCCTGTCACCCTTCAGTTCAAACAAATGTTAACTCTGTTTTCTCCCCACAGGTACTGCCAGACCTCCTGGGTTTCTATAGCAATTTCTGTGTCACAACATGTCTGAACGGATAGAAAGTAGTATCTACAAGTTCCAGAAAGTGGGACTAGAGTAGATAGGTGCTTGATCACTGGACCAAACATAGCGGACCAAAGAGCCTCATTTTATGCTGTAAAACTATGGCTCTACTAATGATTGGCATTAGAACAGGTGCAGAAAAGATTCGTTAAGGGATTTCTAGCAATAAGGAGCTTCACTTTTCTTTGATTGAAGAAGCTGGGGTGGTTTTCCTTAGAGAAGAGGAGATTTGACTTGAAGTATCCAGAGCCCACAATGGGCCTGGCATTGGCACGATAGGTGTGGGGAAAAAAATTGTTCCCATGTACGGAGGGATGGAGAACATAAGGACTCGATTTTAAAGAAATTGGCAAACAAAACAAGGGCGAGATGATGAAAGAAAAATCTAAAAAAAGACATAGGGGCAACTTATTTACACAGTGGGTCATGTGTGGAATGAACTTCCAAAGGAAGTGGTGGATGTGGGTACATTGTTTAAAAGTCATTTGGATAAGTACGCAAATAAGAAATGTTTGGAGGGCTAAGGGCCAAATGCCGGCAGATGAAAGTAGTTTTGTTTAGGATTACGGTCGGCATGGACTGGTTGGCCCAAAGGGTCTCTTTCTGTGCTGTATGACCCTGTGACTTTTAAGTTTTCGTGCAGCGAAGGGTTAGGATCTGTAACGCACTGCTTGAGAGTGTGACTGAGGCATGTTCATTCAAGGCACTTCAGAGGGAGTTAGATTACTATCTGCAAAAGAAGCATGTGCGGGATTACAAGGAGATAAACTGGGGGAGTGGCACTCGTTAAATTGCTCATTCAGAGAGCCAGTGCAGACAAATTGGTCTTCACATTGTGGGTGCGCTCCATCATGTGGGGCCCTATAATACTATGAATGGGACAGACTTAAAGCAGACCTAACAACTAAAGACTGGGCATCCATGAGGCACAGTGGGCCATCAGCAGCTGCAGAATTAAACTCAAACATAAACTGCAGCCTCATAGCCCAGAATGACCCCCTATCCACAGTTACTATCAAGCCAAGTGATCAACCCTGGCTCTAAGAAGAGTGCAGAAGGACATGCCAAGAGCAGCACCCAGCGTACCTGAAAGTGAAGTGTCAACCTGGTGAAGCTACAAAACAAGGATTACTTGTGTGCCAAACAGTATCAGCAGCGTGATAGACAGGGCTAAGCTTTTCCACAATGAGCATACCAGACCTAAGCTCTGCAGTTCTATCACATCTAGTTGTGCATGGTGGTGGTCAATTAAACAACTCACTGGAGGAGGAGGAGGCAGCTGCACAAATATCCCTTTCCTCAATGATAGAGAAACCCAACACATCAGTGCAAAAGATAAGCAATCTTCAGCCAGAAGTGTGGAGTGGATGATCTATCTCTGCCTGTTCCAGTGGTCCCTAGATTTACAGATGCCAATCTTCAGACAATTTTGATCCTCTCCATATGATTCAAGAAGTAGTTGAAGACTCTGGACACTGCAAAGTCTATAGGTCCTGACAACATTCTGACAATAGAATTGAAGACGTGCACCCCAGAAGTTTCCACCTCCGTACCCAAGCTGCTCCAGTGCAGCCAGAACACTGGCATCAACCCGATGTAGATTGGCTAGATGTGTCCTATGCGCAAAAAGCAGGACAAATCCAAACCAGCTTGTTACCATCCCACCATTCTACTCTTGATCATCATTAAAGTGACAGAAGGTGTTATCAACAGTGCTATCAAGCAGCAATAACCTGCTCATTGACGCCCAGTTTGATTTCCTCCTGGGCCACTTAGCTCCTAACCTCATTACTGCCTTGGTTCAAACATGGAAAAAAGAGCAGAATTCCAAAGATGAGTTGAGAGACTGGGAAGAAAAGTCCTTCATAGTAACATCAGCTAGTGCAGAAAGTGACCTCACCCAGTTGGCGTCTCTCAACATCGCAAACAAGCTAGCTGGGTTAGAGTTACATGTCAGCAATTCATAATTGTTTATCTGTAGCTAGAGTCTAAGTATTTGTAATAAATAGTAACCCTTGTGAAGTACAGTTACCTAGTCCATGCATCCTATCCATTGGAGTCTAAAGGACAGCTAAGTTGTGGACTTCTACATACTTTTTAAAATGTGTAACTTTTGAGACTATGTGAGAAATAGCAGGGCTTGATTCCCAGCATGTCAGCCCAGTGAGTGGTGATATGGTATTGTCTCTGGGCCGTCAGTGAGATAAATATTTTGCATCTTAAACAATAACTCAAACCACAGGATACCAAACAGTGCTGACAGTAATATCCTATACATGATGGTTTGGTTGAATGCTTTCCTAGAAATTATTCAAAACCCCAAAGTTGATGCAATTCCTGTAACAAGTGACGTCAATCTACAAGCTATGTTGAGTCACTTCCTGAGCTTCAGCTTACATTTCTTGAGCTATATTACTCACTGCGGTTAGTGGCCCAAACTAGCAAGTCCAATTGGCTACTGAGAGCTGTTTGATAATGAGGCAGTAGAGACAATTAACGTTCAAACTATTTGATATATAATTTAGAAAATTTTCTGGAAGAGGGATTGGTTCATGTTGTCCATATTTGATGCTCAGCACTAGGAAGGAGCACTCCTAGATGGGACAATTTATGAAAAAGTAAAGTTCTGTGGCAGTGAGCACAGAATCCAGGCTGACATGTCAGTGGAAGACTGAGGGAGTACTGCATAGTCAGAATGAGCCATCAAACTAAAGTTCCCTGTGCCCCCTCAGATGGATATAAAAGATTTAATGACAAAATAGATAAAGAGCTATAGATAAAGATATTTATTCCACCATTAATAACATTTTTAAAAGTAATAATAATTTGGGCAATATATCTATGCTATTTTTGGGAGCTTGCTGTGCTCAAA
Organism: Ginglymostoma cirratum; assembly: GCA_024137785.1. NCBI lineage: Eukaryota > Metazoa > Chordata > Chondrichthyes > Orectolobiformes > Ginglymostomatidae > Ginglymostoma > Ginglymostoma cirratum. Next base: position 3,592,800 of record JAHRHZ010000012.1, read on the forward strand.
TTTGCTCATGCATATCCTACATTACAACAGTTACTAAACTTCATAAATAAAGCATTGGATGTAAAGTGTTGTAAGGCATCCTAAGGCTGTGAAACTAAACTGTTTGCAGCATTGGTGTTATATTTGACCCTGAGACAAGTTCCAACCATATATCCCTGCCAACACCAATGTCACCTATCTCTCCCATTGTACAGTTATCCGTCTGCACCCTGTCTTAGCCTGTGTATGTTCATAGCCTTTGGTCATGCCCTTGTTTCCTCTCCCATTTGAGCTTTCAACATACATGTGGTCAGCCACCCACCACTGACTCTGTCTAAATTTGATGTTATTGAAAACTCCCTGCCCATGACCTCACTCGGAGTCCCATTCCCCTATCACCTTTGTGCTCATAGATCTGCTTTGGCTCTTGATTAAACATTGCCCCACTTCTAAAATTCTCATCCTTGTTAAAAATCCACCATGGCCTGACTCCCTCCCTATCTCTACCATGTCCTGCAACCCGACAGGATATTTGGGAGTTTACTATGAATTTAATTGAACTCCAGTGTGCTCACCTGTTAAGGATTCATGGGTAGTACTTGTTCAGTTGAGTCATGCAGAGCAAGAAGGCTCTTAGTATAATCCTAATCTGGTAGTGTCGCCAGTTTTATACAGAGGCTGTGCTGCAGATGCAAAAATTTCCAGAATGCCCTTGTCTGAACATGATCTAGAAGTGTGTGTGTAGACAGAGTTGAGCCCTATGTTATTTTAATTAAGTATAAACAGGAATGAGGAAGAGCAGTTCAGCCTGTCAAGCTGGCTGAGTGTGCAGCGAGATGATTTCATCTCTATTCTGGCCTTGTCACTAAAGAATGGTTATCTGTGCACGTCTCAGGATATCACAACTAAGTCTGAATTTGTCGTGCTTAATGACTATAACTTCTGGTTTAAAATAGTGATTCCACTGCTGATATTGCAAGACAGCACAAAAAGGGGCACTGCATGTGCCCAGTGGCACACTTGAGCTTTTTGATGCCATTTTCCTACTCCACGCCCATTTTTCCCAGTCTTTCCTGTTTTATCACAGAGTTTCTTCATGTGTTAAACTCGCTCTCGCTCTCGGTCTCTCTCTCTTCCCCCGACCCACCCACCTATGCACACACGCATATATATGTACGTATCAGTTAAACAGTGAGCTTCATTCTGTTAGAGGTAAAAGGTACTGCAGATGCTGGAAAATCTGAGATAATAAGGTGTGGAGCTGGATGAACACAGCAGGCCAGGCAGCATCATAGGAGCAGGAAAACTTGACATTTCGGGCCTAGACCCTTCATCAGAAATGGGGGAGGGGAAGAGGGTTCTGAAATAAATAGGGAGAGAGGGGGAGGCGGATAGAAGATGGATAGAGGAGAGGATAGGTGGAGAGGAGGCAGACAAGTCAAAGAGGCAGGGATGGAGCCAGTAAACGTGAGTGTAGGTGGGGGCGTAATGAGGAGATTGGTCAGTCCGGGGAGGACGGACAGGTCAAGGGGGCAAGATGAGGTTAGTAGATTGGAGGTGGGGGTGGGGCTTGAGGTGGGAGGAGGGGATAGGTGAGAGGAAGGACAGGTCAGGGAGGCGGGGACGAGCTGGGCTGGTTTTGGGATGCGGTTGGGGGAGGGGAGATTTTGAAGCTCGTGAAATCCACATTGATACCATTGGGCTGCAGGGTTCCCAGGCTGAATATGATTTGCTGTTCCTTCAGCTTTCGGGTGGCATCATTGTGGCATTGCAGGACGCCCAGGATGGACATGTCGTCTGAGGAATGGGAGGGGGAGTTGAAATGGTTCGCGACTGGGAGGTGCACATGTTTGTTGCGAACTGAGTGCAGGTGTTCTGCAAAGCGGTCCCCAAGCCTCCGCTTGGTTTCCCCGATGTAGAGGAGGCCACAACGGGTACAGCGGATGCAGTATACCACATTGGCAGATGTGCAGGTGAACATCTGCTTGATGTGGAAAGTCTTCTTGGGGCCTGGGATTGGGGTGAGGGAGGAGGTGTGGGGGCAGGTGTAGCACTTCCTGCGGTTGCAGGGAAAAGTGCCGGGTGTGGTGGGGCTGGAGGGGAGTGTGGAGCGGACAAGGGAGTCACGGAGAGAGTGGTCCCTCCGGAAAGCAGACAAGGGTGGGGAGGGAAAAATGTCTTTGGTGGTGGGGTCAGATTGCAGATGGCGGAAGTGTTGGAGGATGATGCGTTGGATCCGGAGGTTGGTGGGGTGGTACGTGAGGACTAGGGGGATTCTTTTTTGGTTATTATTGCGGGGACGGGGTGTGAGGGATGAGTTGCGGGAAGTGCGGGAGACACAGTCGAGGGCGTTCTCGACCACTGCCGGGGGGGGAGGTTGCGGTCCTTGAAGAATGAGGACATCTGAGATGTGTGGGAGTGAAAGGCCTCATCCTGGGAGCAGATGCGGCGGAGGCAAAGGAATTGGGAATAGGGGATGGGATTTTTACAGGAAGGTGGGTGGGAGGAGGTGTATTCCAGGTAGCTGTGGGAGTCAGTGGCTGGAAATGGACATCGATTTCTAGGTGGTTACCCGAGATGGAGACAGAGAGGTCCAGGAAGGAGAGAGAGGTGTTGGAGATGGTCCAGGTGAACTTCAGGTTGGGGTGGAAGGTGTTGGTGAAGTGGATGAACTGTTCGAGCTCCTCGTGGGAGCACGAGGCGTCGCCGATACAGTCATCAATGTGACGGAGGAAGAGGTGGGGTTTAGGGCCAGTGTAGGTACGGAAGAGGGATTGTTCCACATAACCTACAAAGAGGCAGGCATAGCTTGGGCCCATGCGGGTACCCATGGCCACCCCCTTTGTCTGTAGGAAGTGGGAGGAATTGAAAGAGAAGTTGTTGAGGGCGAGGACGAGTTCGGCTAAGCGGATGAGGGTGTCGGTGCAGGGGGATTGGTCAGTTCTGCGGGACAGGAAGAAGCAGAGGGCCTTTAGGCCATCTGCATGGGGAATACAGGTGTATAGGGACTGGACGCCCATAGTAAAAATGAGGTGTTGGGGACCGGGGAATTGGAAGTTCTGGAGGAGGTGGAGGGCGTGGGTGGTGTCACGGACGAAGGTAGGGAGTTCCTGGAGCAAGGGGGTGAAAATGGAGTCTAGGTAGGTGGAGATGAGTTCAGTGGGGCAGGAGCAGGCGGAGACAATGGGTCAACCAGGGCATTCAGGTTTGTGGAGTTTGGGAAGGAGATAGAAGCGGGCGGTGCAGGGCTGGGGAACGATGAGGTTGGAGGCGGTGGGTGGGAGGTCACCTGAGGTGATAAGGTTGTGGATGGTTTGGGAGATGATGGTTTGGTGCTCGGGGTTGGGGTCATGATCCAGGGGGCGGTAGGAGGAGGTGTCGGAGAGTTGGCGCCTGGCCTCAGCGATGTACAGGTCAGTGCGCCATACTACAACTGCACCTCCCTTGTCCGCGGGTTTTATGGTGAGGTTGGGATGGGAGTGGAGGGCTGCACGTTCTGCGGGGGAGAGGTTGGAGTGTTTGAGACGGGTAGAGAGGTTGAGGCGATTGATGTCTCGACGGCTGTTGGTGATGAAGAGGTCGAGGGAGGGTAGGAGGCCTTGGGGTGGTGTCCAGGAGGAGGGCTTGTGTTGGAGGCGGGAGAAGGGGTCAGTAGAGGGAGGGTTAGATGCGCGGTTGGAGAAGTAAGCGTGGAGGCGGAGGCGGCGGAAAAACTGCTCAATATCCAAGCGTGAGCGGTATTCGTTGATATGTGGGTGGAGGGGGACAAAGGTGAGCCCTTTACTGAGGACTGACCATTCGTCCTCAGTAAGGGGGAGGTCTGGGGGGATGGTGAAGACTCAGCAGGGCTCAGTGTTGCTGTCTCCTCTGGAGCCGCTGGCTGTGGAGGCAGTGGGCGGAGCGTTGTCGGCGTCGGCTGTGGGCGGAGTTACGTTGGCATGGGCGGAGTTACATCGGCGTCGGCTGAGGGCGGAGCGGCTTCGCAGATGTTCACCTGCACATCTGCCAATGTGGTGTACTGCATCCGCTGTACCCGTTGTGGCCTCCTCTACATTGGGGAAACCAAGCGGAGGCTTGGGGACCGCTTTGCAGAACACCTGCGCTCAGTTCGCAACAAACAACTGCACCTCCCAGTCGCGAACCATTTCAACTCCCCCTCCCATTCCTCAGACGACATGTCTATCCTGGGCCTCCTGCAGTGCCACAATGATGCCACCCGAAGGCTGAAGGAACAGCAAATCAAACAGCTTGGATTTCACAAGCTTCAAAATCTCCCCTCCCCCAACCGCATCCCAAAACCAGCCCAGCTCATCTCCACCTCCCTAACCTGTTCTTCCTCTCACCTATCCCCTCCTCCCACCTCAAGCCCCACCCCATCTCCTGTCTACTAACCTCATCCCGCCTCCTTGACCTGTCCATCCTCCCTCGACTGACCTATCTCCTCCCTACCCCCCCACCTACAGTCACGTTTACTGGCTCCATCCCCGCCTCTTTGACCTGTCTGTCTCCTCTCCACCTATCCTCTCCTCTATCCATCTTCTATCTGCCTCCCCCTCTCTCCCTGTTTATTTCAGAGCCCTCTTCCCCTCCCCCATTTCTGATGAAGGGTCTAGGCCCGAAACGTCAAGCTTTTCTGCTCCTATGATGCTGCTTGGCCTGCTGTGTTCATCCAGCTCCACGCCTTGTTATCTCAGCTTCATTCTGTTGCCTGTGTTGCGAGACTCTTTTTACGTTTGCCTTATTTTACACAATTGCCCAAGGCCAGTTGAAATCTGAAGGAGCAAAAGGGAAGAAACCGTACATGCAGCAGGAAGTCTCACAAGGAAATTAGATGCTCCCATAAGACATGGGAGCAGAAGTAGGCCATTCAGCCCTTCGAGACTGCTCTGCCATTCAATGAAATTAAGTCTGAGCAGAAAATTCTCAAATCCACTTTCACTTAACAAATATATGACTTTCTGTTTTGACTTTTACTATGTAAATGTTTGCCATTTCATTGCAATTAACACAAAAGCTCCATCTGGAACCCACCTACACAGCCCATTCTCTCATTGATCCACATCTCTGAATCTCTTTATCTGTAGGGCATTTATTACTAACCCATATGGTTTGATTGGATTTGTGTGAAGTGATAAATCATGCTCTGAAGGTTGGTAGTTCAAAAATTCTGTCATTAGCAAAACTGATACAATGGGGAAAAAAGAGCTGAATTCCAGAGAAGAGGTGAGAGTGACAGCCCTTAACATTAAGGCTGCATTTGACCGAGTGTAGCATCAAGGAGCCCTTGGAAAACTGGAATCAATGGGTATCAGGAGACAAACTCTCCGGTGATTGGAGTCATGCATGACACATAGGAAGATGATCGTGGTTGTTGGAGGTCAATCATCTCAGCTCCAGGATACCTCTGCAGAAATTCCTCCTGGTAGTGTCCTCAGTCCAACCATCTTCAGCTGCTTTATCAATGATCTTCTCTCCATCATAAGGTCAGATGTGGGAATGTTCACCAATGATCGCACAATGTTCAGCACCATTCGTGACTCCTCGGATACTGAAGCAGTCCATGTTCAAATGCAACAAGATCTGGACAATCTCCAGGCTTGGGCTGACAAGTAGCAAGTGACATTTGCACCACGTAAATGCCAGGCTATGACCATCACCAATAAGAGACAATCTAACCACCACCCCTTGACATTTACCGTCACTGCATCCCCCACTGTCAATGTCTTGGGGGTTATCATTGATCAGAAACTCAACTGGACTCACCACAGACACAGTAGCTACAAGAGCCAGCCAAAAGCTAGGAATATTGCAGCGAATAACTCACCACCTGACTCCTCAAAGCCTGTCCACCATCTACAAGGCACAAGTCAGGAGTTTGATGGGACACTCTCCAGTTGCCTGGATGGGTGCAGCCCCAACAATACTCGAGAAACTTGACACCATCCAGGACAAAGCAGCCCGCTTGATTGGCACTACATCCACAAGCATCCATTCCCTCCACCACCGACGCTCAGTCGCAGCAATGTGTACTATCTACAAGATTTACTGCAGAAATTCACCAAAGATCCTCAGAAAGCACCTTCCAAGCCCACAACCACTTCCATCTAGAAGGATAAGGGTAGCAGACATATAGGAATACCACCACCTTCAACTTCCCCTCCAATCCACTCACCATCATGACTTGGAAATATATCGCCATTCCTTTACTGTTGCTGCGTCAAAATCCTGGAATTCCCTCCCTAATAGCATTGTGGGTCAACCCACAGCAGAAGGACTGCAGCAGTTCAAGAAGGCAGCCCACCACCACCTTCTCAAGGGCAACTAGGGATGGGCAATAAATGCTGCCAGCCAGCGGTGCCCACATCCTACAAATTCTTTATTCATTCACGGGATGAGAGCATCGCTGGTTAGGCAGCATTTATTGTCCATCCCTAATTGCCCACAGGGCAGCTCAGGGTCAACCACATTGCTGGGGGTCTGGAGTCACATGTTGGCCACATCAGGTAAGGATGGCAGTTTCCTTCCATAAAGGATATTAGTGAACCAGATGGGTTTTTCTGACAATCAACAATGGATTCATGCTCATCATTAGATTCTTAATTCCAGATGTTTATGAATTCAAATTCCACCATCTGCTGTGGCAGGATTCGAGCCCAGGTCCCCAGAACATTATCTGGGTCTCTGGATTAACAGTTCAGCTAAAATACCACTCGGCCATCACCTCCCCTGGAATGAAAATAAAAATTGTGGATATCCTTTGTATGGATTTGTTATCATCAGCAAATTTGAAAAATTATCTGACAAATGTTGATAAATCGGGCATTCTTTCTCCTAAAAGCACTAACCAGTATTTTTCCGATGATCACCTTGTTTACCTCTTCTGTTGCTGAGAGAGATTTTCAACATAGTTGGCTAATTTGTCGTTTATTCTATGAGCCTTAAAAATCTCACCAGTGGAGCTTTATCCGATGCCTTCTGAAAATACAAGTAAATGTTGTTCAGTGGATAACGTTTCATCCAAATACGTAACTTACTTCCCAAATGTATTTCCGTGGCTGCATTGTTCGGTTGCTTGTCTGGACTATGGATTGAAATGCTCGAGCTACAGGCAGCCCCTAGGCCAGCAACCTGGAGCTCAAAGTGCTGGTAATTCAATTCTGTCTCCTTCCTCATTCCTTACTATGCTTTATGACCCTGGGAACTTGGAAAATTCCTCCTTGTAACAAAGTTTTCCTCAAGCCATGCACCACCCAATTTGGAACTATATCACCATTCCTTCACTGTTGCTTGTTCAAAGTCCAGGACCTCCCTTCCTGACAGCATTATGGATGTATCTTCACCACATGGACTGCACCAGTTCAAAAACACGGCTCACCACCATCTTCTCCAGGGCAAGTAGGGATGGACAATAAATGCTGACCCAGCCATTGACACCCATATCCCATAAACAAACAAACAAATAATCCCAAATTGATTTACAGACATGTTATCAGACAAAAGTTGTTGCTAAACCAAAGAAACAGATATTAAAACAAGCATTTGGTCAAAAGGATAGATTTGAAGGAGCATTTCAGAGGATAAGTGATAAAGAGGCGGATGTTTGGTCATGATCTTTAAAAGTTCAGGACCTAGTAAGCTGAAGGCCTGGGCGCCAATGGTAAGGTGAGTTGTGCAGCATGCTTAAGAGGTTAGCAAGTGAAGTCCCAGAGTTTCTCTGTACAATATAGTGGAAGTTTCAAACAGGGAGGTGGGAGACTGGATGAATACAAATGAATGGGAACTCCTGACTCCTTGAAGCTCTATAGCCCTCGTTATGTGTATGGACTGCAGGGACCAGGTGCTTGGATGTGGGTGATGCATTGCACCAGTGGGATGGCCATCATAAAAGGACAGTGGAAGTAAATTTAACAAAGTGTGCATCATTAGAATCATTAGGTCGAACCTCAGAAGGATAGCAGATTTCCTTTCCTAAAGGACATTAGTAAACCAGGTGAGATTTTACAAACATCAGCAATGGTTACAAGGTTAACAGTAGATTTTTTATTGAATTCAAATTTAGCCTGTGCCATGGTGGGATTTGCACCCATGTCCCCAATGGAGTAGTGTGTGTGTCTGAATTACTACTCCAGCGGTAGTACGCCACTGCCTCCTCTGCATGCTGGTCCTCTGTGAGCAATCTGATCAGCCTTTATTAGACATATAGTCCACTTAGAGGATTATGTGGTTCTCCATTTGATGCCTGTAGGATTTCAACAGCTTAGGTAGAGAGAAACAGTTTCCTCTGGTGAGCGACTCCAGAATGGGGACATAACTTAGGTCACTTGGGAAGTATCTTTACCAGTGGAAGCTGGAATCAACTGAAAATTTTCAGAACTGAAATTTATGGATTTTGTTAACTAAGAGTAATAAGGGTAACATACCGAAGCGCATAAATGAAGTCAAGACGCACAATCTGGTTAAACTAATTCAACGAGAATCTGAATCCTCTTACCATGGTTTAACTTAGTGTATATTCTTCCCAGCACAACAAGAAAAAAGTTTGTGATTAGATGCCTAACTTTCTGTTCCTCTCTTCAGGTGATTGTATAATTCCTGTCTGTGTGTGCAGCCTGAAAGGCCTTGGGCAGCAACCATGGTGAAACACTTCTTCGATTTATCTACTCTCAAGAGCACGTGGGACCAAGTTGCCTCTGCATTTTGGCAACGATATCCAAACCCCTTCAGGTAGGTCTCTGTTATTGTTACTGCCATTTCTTTGGGTGATCTGGGGTTTTATTTTGTAGGTATAGAGCAGAGGATTTATCTTAGCCCAAAACCATTTTAGAATTTTGTGTGTTAAGCTACTGTACTGAGACTAGTTCACTCCAACATCCTTTCCAACCTTTCTGCTCTGAAGTGCCAGTGATTTTATGACCCAATGACTTATTTAGTTGTCATGTTTACTGAGAAGCTGGTAGATGCAGATCCAGTCGGAGCCTCCACAGTAGAATTGGACGAATACTTGTGAAGGATAAAATGTTGCACAGACAGCTAGCGTACAGGTGCAGCAGATAATCAGGAAGGCTAATGCAACATTGGCCCTTATTTCAGTGGGGTTTGGAGTATAAGAGTAGGGAAGTCTTACTGCAATTGTATAAGGTGCTGGGGAGATCACATCTGGAGTACTGTAAGCAACAAGAAAATGTGTTACTTCATTGGAGTCGAATTGGAGGAAGGTTCACTAGGATGATCCTGGTATGGAGACGCGCAAAGACTAAACAGGTTGAGAGTCCACTCTGTGGAATTTAAGTGATCACATTGAAACATATAAGATTCTTAAGGAACTCAACCGGGTGAATGTTGAGAGGATGTTTGCCCTCATGGGCAGGTCTAGGACCAGACAACATAATCTCATAATTAAGGGGCTCTAATTTAAGATGGAGATGAGGAGGAATTTCTTGAGTGTTGAGATTTTGGAACTCCTTGTCACAGAGAGCTGTGGGGGCAGAGTCCTTGTATATATTTAAAGTTGAGATAGATAGATAGATTCTTGATCAGTAGGGGAATCAAGGGTTATGGGGAAAAGGCAAGAAAGTGGATGCTAGGAGTGTCAGATCAGCCATGATTATATTCAGTGGTGGAGCAGGCTCAAGAGGGTCGAATGGCCTACTGCTGTTCCTATTTCTTATGGTCTAAATATGGTAAAACTGTGGAAATAACTGGTTGTTCTTCAAAAGAGTGGAGGAGATTCTGAGTCAAGAGGCTTCATCCCATTCTGTGGCTATTTGAGATTCCAAACCCCCTATTCCTGTTCCATTCTCCATGCATTGGTGTGGCCTATTTAATATCCAGTGAGAAGGTAGAATCAGGTCAGGTTTCCCTTTCTGTGAATTTGAAGCACCACATTGGCATTAAATAACATATGGGTCTGTTAATCTACACTATTTGTATTATGACTGTATTGTGTCTGGACAGTTTTTTTTAATATTATGATTGATTGATGTGTTGTTACAACAGACATCAAATCAGTAAAAAGAAAATTTATGAAAATGCGGAAATAATAAATGTACTATGTTCTATTTAAATACAGTTCCAATGTGTGCACATTTCTCCATTTCAGCAAACATGTATTAACTGAAGATGTGATTTACCGTGAGGTAACCTCTGACAACAAGCTGGTTTCTAGACGTCTGTTTACAAAGACTAACCGCCTGCCTCGTTGGGGAGAGATGGTGTTCCCTGCTAACCTGGCACAATCTGTCTTTGTTGTTGAAGACTCCATAGTTGATCTTCAAAACCGAACATTTACCACGTTAACATGGAATATTAATCACACCCGCCTCATGGTAAGTTGATCTCCATGCAGCAATTGCTCACTGCTCGAGATTACACTTCCTGTTTTCTAGAGCATTTCACAGGTGTTCTTTTTAAAGAAAATGCATCATTGATCATGAATCTGAATAAAGATCCTGCTATTTTTGTTGATTTTTGTTAAGTGAGGGTGGAAACAATAAGTATCTAATTCAGTGGTTGCACTATTCTGTCCTGAAGGTTGTATTTGTCTTCAAGCCCCACTTCTTAACTTGAGCACTGAAGCTAGGATGACACTATAATTTAGGATTGTGTCGTGGAGTTGCTACTTTGTGAATGAGATGTCAAATGAAGGCTGCACTAGTTTCTTCAGGTCAGAGATCCCAACACAGCAGCTTAGAAGAGAAGGAAGATCTCCCGCCATCCTAACATACAAAATACGTGCAGGACTAGGCCATTATTCATTCTTCAGCCAGAACTACTAGCTCAAATTATACATAGCAAGGTCCAACAAAGAGCAACAAATGGGTCTAAGGCCAATACTGCACCACTCTACCTCAAATTGTCTGGAAGAATAATGTATGTCAAAACTTTGAACAACAGGTAAAGCTAGCCATTTAACAATGTGACTAAACAGTAGGGACATGAACGGTATGCTCCAATAACAGAATGCTGAGTCGTCAGAAACATGTTCTGCCTACCACACAATGTGACATATGAATTTCTGTGCCAGATACTTAAGCCATACATCCTAATAACTGATGGGTCATATCAAGCACACATCCCTTCAGCTGTTTGCAACAGACAGAATACTAACTGTACACAATTAGTCTGTGCTTGCAAAACTCAACATACTGTCCATAGTTACATAGGATTCATGATTGGATAGAACATGCTGAATAATTACGAGTGTGCTAAGAATGACACTAACTTGCAATTTAAGATTATCAATCAGACTTGCGATGAGGCTTCCTTATACTGGCTACAATAGGTTTTCATAGGGATCTGCCCTGTGAAGGAAAGAGAAACATGTCCAGGCATTATGCCAGTTTTGAATTAAACAAACGTATGAGGGCCAGCACACTTACGGGTGGCTCAGTGGTTAGCACTGCTGCCTCACAGCGCCAGGGACCCAGGTTCGATTCCACCCTTGGGTGCATGTCTGTGTGGAGTTTGCACATTCTCCCTGTGTCTGCGTGGGTTTCCTCCAGGTGCTCTGGTCCAAAGATGTGCGAATTAGATGGATTGGCCATGCTAAATTGCCCATGGTGTTCAGGGATGTGCAGGCTAGGTGGGATAGCCATGGGACATGCAGAGTGAGGTCTTACTGGGATGCTCTTCAGAGGCTTGGTCGATGTGGACCTGTTGAGCCAAATGGCCTGTTTCCACACTGTAGGGGTTTTATGGACGGGAGTTCCCTGGAGGGTTCTCCACAGCAACACCTCCACTGCCAACCAATCAGCACACTTTTCTCATGTAGACGCAAGATCGTGAGAAAGTTTACTATCGGAAGTTTGATTCAAATCTTGTGGTAAATGTGGCTTTTCGTCCCTTGTGAAGATCACAGACAAAGATTTCAATGATTTCAGACTTCTGAAACTGCACTTTTGTTTTATCAACTTCAGCAGGTAGAAGAAAAATGTATTTATCGTCCAAACCCAGAAAATCTGGCGTGGACACATGTACAACGTGAGGCATGGGTCAGTTCAAATGTATTTGGATTTTCGCGAGCAATTCAGGTAATGACCCATCAGTTTTTCTGCTCTTTCATCAGTTATTCTGGAAAGCTACATGTAAAGTGTTATCAGCCAAACACAGGCAGTTAAAGAGGACTTGTTTCCATTGATGAAAGACTTAGAACCCATAGAATCCTCACATTGCAGAACGAGGCCATTCAGCCCATCGAGTCTGCACCAACCCTTCCAAGAACAACCCACTCAGACCAACTTCCCCTGACTCTGCAATCCAGAGAAGGTTTCCAAGGTTATTACTGATTCTGGAGGAATTTTTTTTGAGGAGAGGTTGAATAGATTGGGTCTATACTATTGGAGTTTAGAGGAATGACAGGTGACTTTATTGAAACATATAAGATTCCTAGGGGTTTGACAGGATAGCTGTGGAAACATTGTTTCCCCTTGTGGAAGAACCTAGAACCAGAGGGCATAATTTCAGATTCGGAGATCAACTAGTTAGGACAGACATGAGAGGAATTTCTTCCTTCAGACTGTAATGAATCTGTGGAATTCTTTACCATAGAGAGCTGTTGAGGCTGGGTCGTTAAGTATATTCAAGACTGAGACAGATTTTTAATCAGTAAGCTCATCAAGGGTTATGGGGAAAAGCAAGAAAGGTAAGTTGAAGATTATCAGATCAATCATGATCTCATCGAATGGTAGAATTGACTTGATGAATGAAATGGCCTGCTGTGCTCCTATGTCTTATAGAAGCATATTAGCTCAATAGTAAGAGACTGTGTAGCGATGCAGAGAGATCTGGGTGTCCTCATGCATGAATTGCAAAATGTTGGTACCCAAGTAACGTGAGTAATTAGAAAGGCAAATGGAATGTTGGTGTTTATTCTGTGGAAAATTGAAATATAAGAGTTGGGAGGTTTTCCTGCAGCTGTACAAGGCCTTGGTGAGACCACAAATAGAGTACTGTGTACAGTTTTAGTCTCCTTATTTCAACAAAAGGAAACAATGACATCAGAAGTAGTTCAGATTTGGTTCGTTCAACTCACTCCCAGAATGAGTGGATTATCCTATACGGAAAGCTGGACAGACAGGGCTTGTACATCTAAGATCCTGGGGGGACTTAGGATGGTGGATACTGAGAGGTTGTTTCTTCGTGTGAAGAGACTAGAGCTAAGGGACACAGTTTAAAAATAAGAGGTCTTCTTTTTAAGATGGAGATAAGAAGAATTTTTTTCTCTGAGATTTGTTAGCTTTTGGGTTTCTCTTCCCTAGAAAGTAATAGAAGCTCGTTCGTTGAATTTATTCAAAGTTGAGTTAGATTTTTGTTAGGTGAGTGAGCCAAGGGCTCTGGGACAGGAAAGTGAGATTGAGACCATAACCAGATTACCCTTGATCTTATTGAATGGCAGAACTGTTCTGATCCTGCTCCTAGGTCATAGGCTCCAAAGGAAAATGAGGGGAAAACGCAGCAAGTCCTTAGGGTCTGGAATGCACTTGCTGAGAGTGTGATGGGGGCAGATTCAATCACGACCTTCAAAAGTTAAATGGATAATCACTTAGAAAGTTAGCAGAGCCACAGGGAAAGGGTGAGGGTGTTGGGACTCACTCAGCTGGCCTTGCACAGAGCCAGCATGGACAATCCAGGACAGAATGGCCTCATTCTAGACTTTGACCATCACATGTTTTTCACAGGCCTTGGGGATAAATTAGAAACTACAGTGGCCTACAGAGTGCCTGTGGGCTAATTTGTTGTTGGTTTATATTGACTTGATGAGGAGCTCGCTCAAGAGGGATACCTGAGATCCATTTCCCCATGCATTGGCCTTTGAATCTAATCCCTCACGTGGAAGGAGATGCTTCTTTCACCTTAGGCCTCAAAGTATCTCTACAAGAATCTATTGTATCTTCACAGCTTACCGTTATTTGCATAAGCACCCTTCAATAAATTGACACATTTAAAAGTGAACTTGCTCATATAGAAGTAAAGTGACGTTTTGACAAAGCATTTTTTTGTGTTATAGGAATTTGGTCTTGCCAGATTTAGAAGAAATCAGTTAAAAGCAACACAAGGATTTGAATATATACTTTCTCATTTACAAGGTGAGTAAATGAATTATAACATTGTTTTTCTTTGTATCCTTCCCAGAGCTGTCTTTGTACACTTGTTTTTCTAAAGTGCTTTTTCTGATCGGTGGAAATTGGCCATTGTTTTTCAGAATTGAAACACCTTTTGCAGGAGAAAAATATAATTTGTGAAAGAAGCATAGAATGCCAGATGGTGGTGATATGGTGCAAAATCTATATGCAATAGTCTGTTGCAATGAATCCTTGGTTGGAATACTTTGCAAATTGCAAAAGATACTGCTGAGTCCTAATCAGACCTTGCAATGGAATCAGTGGTTGCTAATAATCCAGTGAGGTTTTTCAACAGAATAACCACCCCCCCCCCCAAAACTGGACTGCTGGTTTTGTTTTTTATGCTGTAATTTCCACAACATGAAACCTGCACCACCCTTCTCTGATTGACAAAGCCAAGCCCAGCCTGGGTTAAGCTATAAACCCTCTTTTACTTCTGGTGACTCACTTATTGGATTTTGAATAAAGTTGTCACTACTCTGAATGACCACACGTCAGGGCAATTTTGTACAGATGAAAGCAACAAATCCAATTTATTTTCCATGAATTAATTTACAGTGGCCAAAAATAATAGACAAATACTTCTCAAATGTATCTATTAAAAATTGTTTATCGGCAAATGCTCAATGAAGGATTATCTTCTACCGTTAAAAACATCTGCTTTGACTCATTCAGGTTCCCTTTTAGTACACGAAATAGCAGTTTTTCAATAATAAATTGAATAGAATGGTGTGTGTTTATGTATCGTATGATTTGGGTATGAAAACTTGATGACACTTCACACATCTGTGCGGTTTGGTTTGACGCACCTTGGCAACTCTCTACACAGATGCACTGAAAACATCAAACTCTAACAAAAACCCAGAAAGTGCTGGAGAAACTCAGTAAGTCAGGCAACAACTGTGGAGAGAGAAACGGTTAATGTTTTGAGTCTGACACAAGTCTTCCTCTGAAGAAGAGTCGTCTCAGCCTCAGTGTTAACTATGTTTCTCTCTCCACAGATGCTGCCTGATCTAATGAGTGGAGTTGAGGATTATCAGATCAGCCATGATCTCATTGAATGATGGAGCAGGGCTTGATGGGCTGAATGGCCTGCTTCTGCTCCTGTACTTCATGGTCTTATCCTCTTCCATTTTATGTATTTAAGGGAGCTTTTGCCTTTGTGTTACTTCCTAGTCAACCTTCAAAGTTCTTTCTTTTCCTTTTTTTGCCCATCTTTTGTTAGTGTTTAAATCTTTCCCAATCCTCTGGCTTTCCAGTAATCTTCCCTCATTGAACAGTTTTTTCTTTCAATTTGATACAATACTTAACTTCCCTTGGTTAAACATGATTGGTTTATCCCTTCCTAGAATCCTTCTTCCTCACTGAAATATTTTTTGTGGTGAACTATAAACTATTATCTCAAATACCTGCCATCATTCATTAGCCCTTTTTTCTGCAGACCTTCTTTTCGGTCCCCTGCAGCCTTCGTTCCTTTGTAATTACCCTTATTTAAATTTATATCACAATTGTTTCTGACCCAGGTTTCTTGCTGTCAAAATGAATACTATATTGTACTATGTTATGGTCACTGTTCCCTAGTGGATATTTTACTCAGTCGTCTTGTATTAAATCTACCTCATTATATATTCCCAATCCAAATAGTCCAATCACTGGTTATACCCACTCATGTTGTTCAAAGAAACTATACTGAACGCACTGTATGAATTCTTCCTTGCGAATGAACTCTTTCTGTGCCAATTTGATTTTCCCAATCTACATGAAGATTAAAATCATCCATGATTAATGTACTGCCTTTTTTTATGTGTCTTCATTATCACTTGATTTATTCTCCATCTTACACCACAGCTACACTTTTGCGGATTAATAGACTCTTGTCACCACTGTCTTCCTCTCCTTGTTATGTCTTATCATTTACATGGATTCTACATCATCGATCCAACATCATGTCATGCTGTCATACTTATTCACATGCTGTACTAACAAAGCTATCCCACCACTCTTTCCTTCCTGCCTGTCCTTTGGAAAAGTTGCAGCGCCCTGAATATTTAGTTTCCAACTTTGATCTCGTAACCTGTTTTTGCTGTAGGATCACATCCGTTAGCATCTCTTGTGCTACTAATTCATTAATTTTGATCTTGTGCGCATTTAAAGAGGCTTTAATTTAGCTGTTTGACCTTTTATTTGCACATTGACTATTTGCTTTTTTTATATTTAAAATTCTGCCCTGAGATGCTGCCATACCCTTTGCTTTGTAAACCTACATACACCTCCCGCCCCAGCTTTAGAGCCCATCTATTTAGTTTAAAATTCTTTCTATAGCCTTATCTATTCGATTTGCCAGGACACAGGTCCCAGCACAGTTGACGTGAGACCCGTCCCATTGGAATAGCCCCGTTATACCCCACTACTTGTGCCAGTGTTCCATGAACTGAAACCCAATCTTTGAGCCAAGCATTTAACTCCTTGATTTTATTAACCTTGTGCCTTGTTTGCCTGTGGTTCAGTTAGTAATCCTGAACATGTCACCTTGGAAATTCTGTTTTTTAATTTAGCCCTAACTGTTCGAATTCTTTCAGCAGAACCTCTTTTCTGATCCTGTTCAGAGTCTTTGGTACCAGTGGTGATGACAACAACTGGAACCCTCCTTTCTTACTTTTGAGTTCCTTTTCATCTTTGACGAGATGTTCTTAACCCTGTCACCAGGCAGGCAGCACAGCCTTTGGGACTGTCTCTCAGGGCTGCATAGAGCAGGGACTATTCCCCTAATTATACTGCCCCTACCACTGAAACTTTCCTATTTCCCCACTCCACTTATTTAAATTTATACTTTCTCTCCCAGTTAATTGCTGTTCGCCTGGATTGCCCCAATGCCCTTTTCTATCATCATCCTAAACCGGATGATTCTATGATCTCTGTCTCCTGAATTATCCCATACTGACACTTGACACTTGTGGGAAGAAGTTCATTTAGGATTGACAGTTCTGTTGGGTGTATTCCTGGATGTTTCATCACATGATCTCACACCTTAAAACAACATCCCCAAAACTTCTTTCCACTAGTCTACTAATTCCCCTCCGCAACAGTACCATGTTTGCTCATCCTCCCTGCAGAGTCTACTCTTGCCCAAATAGCTTGCAAGAACCTCATAACTGTTGGGGCAGTTGGGGCCTCACCTGCAGTCACACCCTCCTGTCCTTCGTCACAGTCCAAATCTGGTGGTGTGTGACCACCTCCAGGAAGAAAGTGTCCAGGTAACTTACCCCTCCTTGATGTGCTGCATTGTCTGCAGCCCGGACTCCAGTTCTTCAACTGCAATCCCATCTTCCTTGAGCCAAAGTACTCCTTTGCCTGGAGCTGGAGTCCAAGCTGTCAACAATGCACCACAGAGATAAAAGGTACTGCAGATGCTGGAGAATCCGAGATGACAAGGTGTGGGGCTGGATGAACACAGCAGACCAAGCAGCATCATAGGAGCAGGAAAGCTTGACGTTTCGGGCCTAGACCCTTCATCAGAAATGGGGGAGGGGAAGAGGGTTCTGAAATAAATAGGGAGAGAGGGGGAGGCGGATAGAGGAGAGGATAGGTGGAGAGGAGGCAGACAAGTCGAAGAGGCGGGGATGGAGCCAGTAAAGGTGAGTGTAGGTAGGGGGGTGAGGAGGAGATAGGTCAGTCGAGGGAGGACGGACAGGTCAAGGGGGCGGGATGATGTTAGTAGATAGGAGATGGGGGTAGGGCTTGAGGTGGGAGGAGGGGATAGGTGAGAGGAAAAACAGGTTAGGGAGGTGGAGATGAGCTGGGCTGGTTTTGGGATGCGGTTGGGGGAGGGGAGATTTTGAAGCTTGTGAAATCCACATTGATACCATTGGGCTGCAGGGTTCCCAGGCTGAATATGATTTGCTCACCCCAATCCCAGGTCCCAAGAAGACTTTCCACATCAAGCAGATGTTCACCTGCACATCTGCCAATGTGGTATACTGCATCCGCTGTACCCGTTGTGGCTTCCTCTACATTGGGGAAACCAAGCGGAGGCTTGGGGACCGCTTTGCAGAACACCTGCGCTCAGTTCGCAACAAACAACTGCACCTCCCAGTCGCAAACCATTTCAACTCCCCCTCCCATTCCTCAGACGACATGTCCATCCTGGGCCTCCAACAATGCACCACATGCTCGGGAATGTCCTGGCACCATGAAAGGCAGCAGAGAAAAGCAAGTCCCTGTTATTGTCTTTTTAGTTCCAAATCTGTGAAATGCCTTTGAATTTCTCTTACTGCTGTCTGCAACCTTTGTTGTGGCCACAGAAAGTGGGGATAATGGATCGGAATTCACGTCGGCAGTATATGACCAATGTTGTCCCACAAGGATCTGTGTTAGGACCCCAATCATTCACATTATTTATTAATGACTTGAATAATTGCATAGAAAATCATAAATCCAAATTTATTGATGACACAAAGTTTGGCAGCACTGTAAACAATGTAGATGATAGGATAAAATAGCAAAGGAATATGGGTGGATAGGTGAATGGGTAAAACTGTGGCAGATGGAGTTCAGTGTAAGCAAGAGTGAGATTATCCATTTTGGACCAGAAAAGGACAGATCAGGAAACTTTCTAGACGGTACGAAGTTAAATACAGTGGATGTCCAAAGAGACTTAGGGGTTTGGGTGCACAGATCTTTAAAATTAAAATGCCACAAACAATAATCAAGAAAACTAATGGAATGCTGGCCTTTTTATCAAGAGGACTGGAGTAGAAGAATGCAGAAGTTATGCTGCAGTTAAGCAAAATTCTGGTTGTATCCCATTTGGAGGACTGTGAGCAGATCTGGGCACGACATCTTAGGAAGGAGCGATTGGCCTTGGAAGGAGTACAACATAGGTTAAAAGAATGATATTCGATTTCAGGGGTTAAGCTATAAGGAGAGATTACACAAATTGGGCCTGTTTTCTCTAGAATTTCGAAGATTAAGGCGTGATCTGATCAAAGCTATTAACAGGAAAAGAAGGGTGTTAAGGCAGGAGTGGAGGCCCCTTCTAATAATTAGAACCGAAACACCCAAAGAAGCTCGCCTCGCCTCGTAATCTGCTAAAGGAAATGAGAATAATAGTATAACCTGTCTTTCACCTTCCAATCTGTTATAAAGGAGATGTTAAATGAAATGAAATCCTTTCATTCAATCTCTGAGCAACAAGTAACAATTTAATGATTTTAACCCTAACAGTGAACAAGTTAACAGAACTACTAACAAATCAAACAATTCCCCCTCTAACGTCTAACTATTCCCTAACTGAACAAAATTCGACTGGTATGCTGTTCCAATAACCACAAGTCCCACTTATATAAACCCAAGTCATAAGAGAACTAAATTAAAATTTAGCCTCTCAAAGCCCTTACAGGGTGTCCCTTGCAGAATGTTCTGCCTTTTCTGCTGTCTCACCAGTCATAAACGCCTTTCTTCTGCTGATCCTTCTGTCCAGGATGTTTTCTCTGTGACTTCTTCTGCGGGGACTTTTAGCTAGAAGTGCCATGGGACCTTTTATGGATAGATGATGCTTTCTCAGCGAGCTTAGAGATTCCTCAGATGATGGTTTGCTCTCCCCCAATTTTCAAAAACCCTGTTCTTATATACCATGGATGACGTCAATTTTCTTACAGTAGCATTGGTCTGAGCTTGTCAGAACCATCAGATTTAAATTCAATTGGCTTTCAATTGCTAAGTGCTTGGTTTAAATTAATTGGCTGATTCCAGCTCATTGCCAAAACATCAAAACAAGCCTAAGGTTTCCAATCACACAGCCAATTGATATGTGTTTCAATTTCAGAACTGTCTGTACTCCTTCAGCTGCTTAGACACATTTTCTGTATAAATCTCCAAGCTTAGAAAATCACTTTACAAACAAATTCTAGCTTCCTGCCTTCTAATTGGCGAGTACTCTGCACAACTTCGTAACATGGGGTAGATTAAGATGTTATTTCTGCTGGGTTAGGATTCTAGAACTAGGGGGCATAGTCTGAGAATTAAGGCAAGGCCATTTAATAGAGATTTTAGGGCACAAAGGGCGATAGATATTTGAAACTCTCTTCCACATGTGCCAGTTGATGCTCGATCAGTTGTTGACTTTAAATCTGAGGTAGATGGATTTTGTTAAATAAAAGGTATTAAGGGATACGGGTCAAACATAGGTGTATGGAGGTTGGCCACAGATCAGCTGTGATCTAATTGAATGGCAGAACAGGCATGAGGGACTGAATGGCCTCCTCTTGCTCTATATTACCTCTGACTGTGGCGCACACAATAATTAAACTGCTGTTCAGGAAGTCTACTACCGAAAAATAGGACAGAAAAAACTTGTGTGTTTTGAGATACAGTCCTTGTTATTGAAGGAGGTAACTGAACAGAGACAACTTCAGTGGGGGAAATCTCTCTGGTTGGAGTAATTCTGGACACATAGGAAGATGGTTGTGATTGTTGGAGGTCAGTCATTATCAGCTCCAGGACATCTCTGCTGGAGTTTGTCAGGGTAGTGCTCTAGATCTAACCATCTCAGCTGCTTCATTAGTGACCTTCGTTCCATCATGAAGTCAGAAATGGGGATTTTTGCTGATGATTGTGCAATGTTCAGCACCATTTGTGACTCCTCAGATACTGAAGCAGTCCATGTCGAAATACAGCAAGACCTGGACAATATCCAGGCTTGGCCTGAAAAGTGGCAAGTAACATTTGTGCCACTCAAATGCCAGGCTATGACCATCACCAATAAGAGACAATCTAACTACTGCCCCTTGACATTCAATGGTGTTATCATCACTGAATCTCCCACTATCAACATCCAGGGGGTTACCATTGATCAGAAACTGAACTGGACTGGCCATATAAATACAGTGGCTACAAGACCAGGTCAGAGGCAAGGAATCCTGCAGGGAGTAACTCCTCTCCTGTCTACCATCTACAAGGCACAAGCCACTTCCCTGGAGAAATGCAGTTCCAACAACATTGAAGAAGTTTGACACCACCCAGGACAAAGCAGCCCACTTGATTGGTACTATATTCACAAACATCCACTCCCTCCACCAATGCTCCATAGCAGCAGCATGAACCAAATACAAGAAATGCCGGAGGAATTCGCTGAAGATTCTTAGACAGCACCTTCCAAAACCACTACCATCTAAAAGGACAATGGTAGCAGGTATGTGGGAACACCACCACGTGCAAGTTTCCCTCCAAGCCACTCACCATCCTGACTTGGAAATGTATTCTTCAGTGTCGTTGGGTCAAAATCCTAGAATTCCCTCCCTAACAGCATTGTGGGTCAATCTACAGCATATGGACAGCAGCAGCTCAAGAACACAACTCACCATCACTTTCACAAGGGCAGTTAGGGACATGCAATAAGTGCCGGTTCAGCCGGCAATGCCCACATTCCGGGAGTGAATTTTAAAAAAAACTTGTCACCTATTCTGTGTAGTAAAGCAAGGAGATAGTTACTATTGGGTAGTTTAATTAGGACCAAATCCTGGTCCTGTAGCAAAATGTATATTCTTTGATTGAATACAGTTAAACAATAGAGTCAGTTGTATTGTGAATGTCTGCAATTGTAACATCTCTCTTACATGGTAATTGTTCTTATCACATTGAATCTTTTCCTTTAACCCCATTGTCTAAATTTAACACGGGACTGCAGCTATCTGTTGCATTAGTGGGCGACTATAAGTGCACTTGGAACAGGTGCAATTAGACTTATTGTAAACAACTTGCATGAATACAGACCAAACTCCCTCCCACCCTCTCCTATAATGTAGATCTGAAACAAAACCAGAAATTGCTGGTGAAACTCAGGTTTGGCAGCATCTGTGGGGAGAAAGCAGAGTTAACATTATGAGTCCGATTACTCTTAATCAGAACTGTTAGCAGCTATAATAAAGTATTTATACTGAAGACAAGGTTAAGGTGTGAGGGGCTGAGAGCTGAGCAGATAGGTGGAGACAGAGCCCACAGAGAGAGATATAAAAGGGCTAGGCAGACAGCAGGATTACTGATAGTAGCACAGGGCAGAAGAGAAGAGGAATAAGTAATAATGAGAGCTAGGTAGGAGAGAATGGGTAATCTGTGCTGAAAGCGATCTATATCATGACTGAATCAATGTTCTGTCCATAAAAATGACTCTGAGCTCCCAGTTGCCTGCTACTTCAACACACCACCATGTTCCCATGCCAACAACCCTGTCTCAGGTCTGCTGCAGTGCTCCAGTAAGCAGCACCAACAAAAAAGCTGAAAGTACTGTAGACACTGGAAATCAGAAACAAAACCAAAACAGAAATTGCTGGAAAAACTAGGCAGGTCTGGCAGCCTCTGTGGAGAGAAATCAGAGTTAAAATTTCAGGTTCAGTGACCCTTTTCGAAGAACAGCATCTTATTTTCTGCTTGAACCCTGCAGCCTCCAGGGTTCAGCGTCAAGTTCAATAACTTTAAAGCCTAATTCCACCCTTCCATGTTTTTTATACCCCACAACTCCCCCCAAATCCTGGTCCTGTCAAGCTCACTATAGCATGGCCAATCCACCTAACCTGCACGCCTTTGGACTATGGGAGGAAACCAGAGCACCCAGAGAAACCATGCAGACACAGAGAGAACATGCAAGTGCCACACAGACAGAATCCCGAGGCCTGAATTGAACCCAGGTCCCTGGCGCTGTGAGGCAGCAGTGCTAAACACTGAGCTTATATGCCACATGGATTGGTTTCAACCTGCCCAGTCTCTCCATCTCTCAGCTCTCATTTTCACTTATTCACCTTATGTCTTGACCTCTTCATCTATCTACACCTTTCGTTCTCTCTCTCTTTCTTTGTCCCTGTATCCACCTATCCACTCACCTCCCCCCCCCCCCCCCACCCGCATCTCATCTTCAGCGTAAATACCACTTTTTTGTGGTCGCTAACAGTTCTGATGAAAAGTCACTGGACCTGAAATATTAACTCTGCTTTCTCCCCACAAATGCTGAAGACATGCTGTGTTTCACAGCAATTTCTGCTTTTGTAGCACTTAACTTTGTAATGTTCTGTCACTAGTCCGTAGGAAACATCTCAAAATATCTTTTTTTCTCTCCGAAGTGTCTCTGGGGGTGTGGGGAATAGGGCAAAGATTGGTTTTGGTAAGTAGCAAAATGGGAGTCAGCATGGAATAGATAGGTTTTTGTATTTTAGTCCCTGTGAATGGAATTGCACCATGATAATGGTAACTTCTATACCATGACCTACAATATTTCTTGTCCCTTTTCTAAAATGTCATTTTTAAGCAGCGATTCTGGCTAACTCCTTAAGTGGAAATTCAGACCATCAGCGAGTAGGTTGATACTATCTCAGGTGATCAAAAGCCTGGCCAAAATAGGTTTTCAAGAACATCTTAAAGGGAGAAATGGACACAGAGAGATATAGGAAGGGAAAAGCAGAGAAAGGGGTCCAGTGAACTGAATGTATGACGTGTAATTAAAATCAGAGATGCTGAAGCAATCTTAAATGTGTACTACAGCTAAAAGAGATTACAAAAATGGGAGTAGAGAGGCCACGAATAGATTTGAAAATAATTTTGAGAATTTTAGTGAAACATCCCAAGCGGCTTGACAGGAGTGTTATTAGACAAGTTTTGACAATGGGGCAGGGTAATGAGGACAGGTGACTGAAATCCTGGTCAAAGAGGTAGATGTTATGGAGCATCTGAAAGTCGGTTATCCTGATTGACTGAGTGGTTTGTGAAATAGCAAGACATCTGGATATAAATTGTCCCATTGGAAACACCCAGCATGGGTTCATGAAGGGTAGGTCATGTTTAACTAATTTGGTGGAATTCTTTGAGGACATTACTTGCATGGTGGACAGTGGGGAACCTGTGGATGTGGTGTATCTGGATTTCCAGAAGGCATTTGACAAGGTGCCACACCAAAGGCTGCCAACATAAGATAAAGTTGCATGGTATTACAGGTAATATATTGGCATGGATAGAGGATTGGTTGACCAGTAGAAAGCAAAGAGTAGGGGTAAATGGGTGTTTTTCTGGTTGGCGGTCAGTGGCTAGTGGTGTGCCTCAGGGATCAGTGTTGGGACCGCAATTGTTTACAATTTACATAGATGATTTGGAGTTGAGGACTAAGTGTGGTGTGTCAAAATTTGCAGACAACACTAAGGTGAGTGGTAGAGCAAAGTGTGCAGAAGACACTGAAAGTCTACAGAGGGATATAGATAGTCTAAGTGAGTGGGCAAAGGTCTGGCAGATGGAGTACAATGTTGATAAGTGTGAGGTCATGCATTTTGGTAGGAATAACAGCAAAATAGACTATGTTTTAATTGGTAAAAAATTGCAGCACGCTGCTGTGCAGAGGGACTTGGGTATCCTTGTGCATGAATCACTAAAAGTAGGATTGCAGGTGCAGCAGGTGATTAAAAAGGCAAATGGAATTTTGTCTGCCATTGCTCGACGGATGGAGCTTGAAAACAGAGAGGCTATGCTGCAGCTGCTTAGGGTCCTGGTGAGGCCACACCTGGAGTACTGTGTGCAGTTTTGGTCTCCTTACTTGAGAAGAGATATACTAGCACTGGAGGGAGTGCAGAGGAGATTCACTTGGTTGATTCCAGAGTTGAGAGGGTTGGATTATGAGGAGAGACTGAGTAGACTGGGATTATACTCATTGGAATTCAGAAGAATGAGGGGTGATCTTATAGAAACATATAAGATTATGAAGGGAATAGATAAAGTGGAGGCAGGGAGGTTGTTTCCGCTAGCAGGTGAAACTAGGACGAGAGGGCATCGCCTCAAAATAAAGGGAAGCAGATGTAGATGTGAGGTCAGGAGGAACTTCTTCACCCAAAGGGTTGTGAATCTGTGGAATTCTCTGCTCAGTGAAGCAGTTGAAGCTACCTCACTGAATGTTTTTAAGGCAAGGCTAGATAAATTTTTGAACAGTAAAGGAATTAAGGGTTATGGTGAGTGGGCGGGTAAGTGGAGCTGAGTCTCAAAAAGATCAGCCATGATCTTATTAAATGGCAGGGCAGGCTCGAGGGGCCAGATGGCCTACTCCTGCTCCTGGTTCTTATGTTCTTGTGTGATGCAGTGTGGGTTCAATTCCCATACTAGTTGTGATCACAATGAAGGCCCAACCTTCTCAATCTTGTCCCTTCCCTGAGGCATGGTGGTTCTCAGGTTAACTCGCCAACAATTGTCTCTCTTTGATGAGAGAAGCTTATGCTCCTCTGGTGCATAAAGGTGGCAAGAGAGAATGAGTTGGTAAAGTTTAGTGAGAGAATTCCTTTGCTTCACCCATGAACTTAAGGCAGCAACGGAGAGCTGAAGGGTTAATAAGATAAGAATCATAAGAGTGTGGAGTCCTTTTGGATAGTGTTGGTTCCAGCAGTTTGTTCCTTTGTGTGTGGAACATTGAAATATTAAAGAAAGACCTGACTTCCAAACCCAGATCTGAATCTGATTTCTACCCAATACCAAAGGTGGTTGATGTTTAACTGTGTTCTGAAGTGCGTTTGCAGTCACTCAGTTGAATGAAACTTGGTCCAACATCAAGAGCCTTTTCAGGAGAAACTAGAAATAGGCAATAAATGCCAGCCACGCCAGTGAAACCCGCACCCTGAGAAGAAATGCCTCCGAGTCACAATGAGATTTCATACAAGAGATTTGAGTTGCTTATTCATTCACCAATACAAAGTGACTTTTGCTGTTTGAGTATTAACACCAGCTATGAAGAGCACTGCAATTTAACTCTAAACTGAAATAGTTCTCCTCCTCTTCCCTGCCCACCTCAATATCAGACTTCCCTTCCCTGATCTGTGTTTCCAGGAGGAGCACTTCCTGTAGCAGCTCATTCCCAGAAAATCTTATGCACATATGAATTAGAAGCAGAAGAAAGCCATTCAAGCTCGTGTGTTTGCTCTGACATTCGCTCTGACATCATGTGTTACAAATTCCATATTCCCACTTACTGCAGATCACCTTGGATACTCCTGCCTAACAAAAACCTTACCTGCCTTATAAATTTTCAATGACTCCACCTGTACTGCCTTCTGAGGAAGAGATGTCCAAACTCGGACAAACCTCTAATAGAAAACTGTTCCTCTCATCTCTGCCCTAAAATGGTGACCCCTTGATCAGGACTCAGACCAGAAGAGGAATCGTCCTTTCCACATTCACCTTGTTAAGACCAATTAGGATCTTATAGACTTCAATGAAATTACTTCTGACTTTTCTAAATTCCAGTGGAAACGAGCCCAGCCTGCCCAACCTGTCCTTAGAAGACAACCAAATATGTTAAATGCACAAAGTCCGATTTCCCCACTCCCGCTACATCAAGTTCCCCCAGAATTTGCAGTGGCCACACGTGACTCTCTTTTTGCAGGTGCTGCAACATTCACTTCTGCTTTTTGCGACTGGAAAGGAGCAGGTTAGAGAGGAGATTCCAGCTGCAGTATTACCCTTGCTCCTGTGATCTGTTTCTTTTTATACTGACGTATAAAATAGCAGCCTTGGTATCTTTTTTTAAACCATTAAGGGAAGTCCGTTGCACTAATCTTAAGACTAGACAGAACTGAAACTGCTTCTCTACATTAACCCCAGTGCTTTCTTGAGGAGAAAAAGTTTTAGAGTAGGAGTACAGTGGCTAACCTAGTGACAGAGGAATGACTGAGTCGCAATCCCTACATATGGCTGTAAGAAATAGAGCAGGACTAAGGTATTTGGCCTTCAAGCCTACTCCACCATTCAGTAAAATCATCCTTGTCATGTCATGGTGATATCACTGACTGATAATCCAGAACCCCAGGCACAAATTCTGATAATTTTTTTTCTGTCGGAAGTTTGATAGTCTGTGGAATTCTCTTCTGCCCAGAGCAAAGGAAGGTGGGTTGTTGGATATTTTAAAGGCTGAGTTAGCTGGCTTCTTGACTAACAAGGTATACGGGCAGACAGGAAAGTGGAATTCGGGTCAGAGTCAGATGATCATATTGAATAGTGGAGCAGGATTAAAGGGCTGAATGGCCTGCTTCTCCTAATTGATCTTTATGAAAGTGTGAAAGTGATATTTGTTGCAATTGTGCGCTCTGCCACAAATAGTACATCTTGATGAAAGTGTTAGTTCACATAGCTAACATCAACTGAAATTATGCAGAGCGAGCAGGTCCTGATGTCAGTCATCCTGCAATGCTGATTTGTCATGAGCCCTGCTATTTAGATCACCCAACTCTGACTGGCGCTCTCTCTCAAGCTTACGCATTAAGCAGCATAGTGCTGCTCCCCCACCGGCTTTGTCTTAGTTTCAAGTTAATTTAACTAAAGTTAAAATGTTCAAGGATCGGAATATAGATTTCAGGTGATTAAAAATGTATTTGCAATCTTTATCATTTGACTTCTCTTGCCAAAACATATTGACCACAATGACATTATATTTTCTTAAAGAAGTCACGCATTTTGCAACAGTAAGTTACTCAAAGGTTGTTCCCTACCCAGTGGCTGCAGTCTGGCTGGTGGAAGGTGAGTATGGGCAGGACTGCAGACACTTGGATGAGAAGATACTGCTTCCATTGGCATCCTTTCAGCTTGGCCAGCGCTGATTGGCAGCCCCAGTGTTGGCGAGAACATGGTGGACAAACATGCTCTCATTCTAAGAGATGGCAGCAGGGCCACTGTTGGAGGTCAGTTTGTATTGCAACTCCAACAAACCCTTGTTTTGCAACTCTGCAAACCCTTTTGAACAAGGGTCAAAAAAAAGACCCAGTCTGAGCTCCACACAGCTTCCCCCATGCCCCTTGACTTTGAGCACAGCCTTTCCGATAGGCCTCCTAGTGCATAAAGATTTTGTTGTTATGTCCATCAGCCTCTTTCTGTAGCCGGACCCATTAAGTCATCATCCCAGTTCAATGCAACGGAAACAACGAGCTACCTCGCCCCTTCAAGAAGCTGATGCCAGCGTAATCCTTGCCCTGGCTGCAGTGCCCTCGATGCCTATTGCAAACACTGATAAATCAGGAAATGGGAGGGAGCAACTCAGGAAAATTACAGTCACCATGGGAAGTGGTACTGAGTAAATTGTTGGAGCTGTAAGCTGACGAATGTCCCGGTCCCTGACACACTTCATCTCAGCATCTTAAAAGGTTTGAAGATATCAAATGGAACTCCATTATTTGAAAAGGAAGGAAGGCAGTAAGCAGGAAACTTCTGGCCAGTTAGCTTAACATCTGCCACAGTGAAAATTTTAAAAGCTGGAAAACTTCAGGAGCTGTTCCAAGCTCAACTTCACAGCCCTTTCTTTCTCTATGCATTCGTGGGATATTGTGCTTGCTTGCTGGCTGGGCCAATATTTATTGTCTCTCTAATTACCCTTGAGAAGGTGGTAGTGAGCTGTCTTTTTGAACTGCTGTAATCCATGTGGTGTAGGGACATACAGAATGCCAAAAGGGTGGGAGTTCTGGGGGTTACGCCCAACGACACTGATGGAACAGCGATATGTTTCCAAGTCGGGATGGTAAGTGACTTGGAGGGGAACTTGCAGGGGTGGTGTTCCCATGTATCTGCTGCCCTTGTCCTTCCAGATGGATGTGGTCGTGGGCTTGGAAGGTGTTTTGGAAGGGCACAGTAGGAGAGAAATTGAAGTCTCTGCCACGCCAGTTTACACATGACAAAGTTAAACACAGCAGCGTTGACTGGTTATTCTGTTTTTGACGGAAGTGGTTGAGAGAGAAATTTTGGTTGGGAGAACTTTCAGCTTCTTGTTCTTAATATAGTTCCACATGAATGTGAAATGCTGAATTTGAACCACTAGAACAAGCAGGCTGGACCTGGGTTTAACATTTCAATTATCCCTGTGGAAGTTGAAAGCTTTATTTGACAAGAGATGTACTGTAACTGCTGGAAATCTGAAGTGAAGACAAATGCAGGAATACTCAGCAGATCAGGCAGCGTCTGTGGGGAGGGGAACAAAGTTAATCTTCCAGTTCGATGACTCTGTGTCAGAAAAAGATTTGTATTATTTTAGAGATGTTAATTTGCAACCATGAGCACTTGGGTTTTTATCGAAGTAATATTGAGGAAACAACTTCTTGGATACACCTTAAATAGATTAGACAACTCATTTGACACCTTACTTATGTTGCTGATTTTATTTTTCCATAATATTTTTCAGGTGAGTTGCCACCTAAAACTCTGAAAGAAACTGCAAAAGAGGCGACTGAGAAGGCGAAGGAAACAGCACTGGCAGCCACAGAGAAAGCCAAGGGCCTGGCATCCAAAGCAGCCCCACAAAAGGCAAAACAGTTCGTCTGAACCAGAAAGAAAGACTTTGTTTGCACACTGCATCTTTAGTCCTTTTGAGAATGAAATAATCTTTTTCTTTTTGAAAAAACAAGCAACTGTTTATTGCGCAGGCACCAAATGTCCTGTGTTTCCCTATGGTCTTTACTTGTGTGCACTGAATGTTTACAGCATTAACTTTTCTTTTAATTTTTACTGTGTCCACAATAGAAACAGCTTACTGGCAGTCTTAGTATTCCCAGTGGATTAAAGGAATACAGGTACAGATATGTTACCAAGCCTTTCAAAACAACTTCCAGAGGCCTCTTGATCTTTTTCATCTTTCCCAATAACGATTATTTCAGTGGAATGATTTATTCATTATTTTAATTTTTCAAGTATTCTTTTAAACTAATAAATTAAGTAAACAATAGTCCATCACGGTGAAGTGATACACAGCCAGGACAATCATTAAACACTGATGAAAACGAACATTCCTTTTGAGGGTTCTCTTCCTGGGTATTTTGTTTGGTCCCTTGGGCATTATGGATTAAACTGGGCACAGAATTTTACGAATAAAATTAAGGTGGTGGTGTTCCGTCTGATCTGTTCTTAATCAGATGCTGAATTATTTATTTTCAATTGTTTTATTTTGCCTAAATTCAAGAAATTGTCTCGTTGGCTACTTAGATGTAACGTGCAAAGCTTTGATTCTTGGTGTTGTACCAGAGTTCTTAAATGAATTTAACTTTTTTTTTAAGTGTCTAACATGATGGTAGACCATCAAAACTAGACAATCTGGCTACCGCAATAAATCCTGGCCAAGGACATGTACTGACTTAGTGTCTGAAAATATGTGTGAGCATTTCAGATTTAAGCTCATCCATCTTAATCAAAATTAAGTTTATTTTAAGCCTTGATCTGATATTACGGCAGAACATGCAAGTGGGACTAAGTAGACGTGTCCTCTTCCAATGCTCCATCAATCTGGCAGATAATAGGACTGAATGCTATGGAGGGATAGGGAGAGCCATTGCTTTTCTTTAACTCTGCATGTGCTTGGCTGACTCACTGTTTTTTGTTTAGCACTGTAGCTTACAGCTTTGCCATTTGTGTTAAGTTTTGCCGAAGTGTCTCGTCCATCTGTCCTCTCTACTTTTCAGATGCTGCTGCATATTTCCAGAAAATCTTCTCTGCTCAGGTAACAGAAGCTGTTCAGCGCTCATGTTTTTCTTCAGCAGCCTTGCATTTCATAGTTTCTAAGTTTATTCATAGAAAGGGGGAACTGGAATACTGGCAGGTTTCTTCATGATGATGAAAATAACAATTTTGTACAAGCCCTTGCTGCTGAAACCTCTAACCTTGAATGTGCTATTATTGTGTAACTGGACGGGTAATGTTTACCAATTTATTCTGTATTTTTAGAAACAGTTTCTAAAGATTTAATAGTCTGTCAAACCTTCAGAACTGCCTTTCATAATGTTTAATAAATGTCACCTGAAAAATCTCAGTGAGATATTGCACTTTACAACAACAGCGGAGCTTATACTATCTAGATGAGTGTCTCCTGGTATGTCATAAAGCAGTAAGTACTGGAGGAATTGAAAGGGGGTCATATTGGACAGATTTGTAATTGCAGATACATTCTATCTTGTTCAAAAAACACACAATTTGGCATTTTATAAATTCCTGCTTTGGAAATAAAACCAGTCTGACTCCAAGTTAAAACACAGACAGATTCTAAACAAGGCCTCATGTCTAAAAATGCATTGTCTGACCTGCGATGTCACCTCTGGTGTACTGAGGGAACTGATAAAACCTTTAGTTATCTCAAGGCAGTGACTTGAAAGAAATTCTTGAATTTGCAAATAAATCCTTTCTAACAGATTAAAGATTTAACAATCATTTTAGGTTCGTTCAACACATTTGCATTAGTTCTATGACCTTTTTTCTAATAAACTTTGCTTATAAATTCTGTGTCTGATGTCACCTCTCACTGACATCGGAAGAAGGAGCGAGATTCTGAAAGCTTGTGTCTTCATATGAACCTGTTAGCCCTTGTGGAGACCTAGTCCTGCCTTTATACAGCATGATGTGAGGCATGACTAAAGTGTTAAACTGGATGGATTCACAACAGATGTAGAAGCTCAAAACTAGCTATCATGAGGCACAGAGATGGAATTGCATTCAATCATTATCTCCTGTCCAGAATATCTTGGATGAGTGGATGACCAACAACAGTAAAGAAATTTGACACTGTCCAGGACAAAGAAATCCACTGGTTGGCACCCCAATCTACCAACCAAATCTTTACAACCTCCATACAGCAGGGCACAGCGGCAGTAGCATGTACCATTTACAGGATTCACAGCAGGACTTTTCGAACTCTGAACCTTTTGTCAGAAAACTCCTAGTTGCAATGGTGGGATGTGAATTCATGTCTGGACCACTACTGCAGGTCCCTGCTATCGAACGCAATTGTTATGCTACTGTACTCTCTTTATTACCTCTTGCAAGCATGACTTTCATGGCCAATGTTTGTGGATTAAACACCAGATTAAGTCAACAGTAAAATAAAATACTAATGACAGGACCAGTCAATTGTCTAGTAAAATGTAACAGCTCAAGACATGGTAGGGTGAGGCAGGGAAACAGTGGTGACTCTCTGGGCTCCTAGCTCTGCTGTTCCTAATTTGTACTAATAACAGGGATACAAACACTCAATGTAAACTAGTTAAATTTGTAACTGATACCAAACGAAGTGAGACAGAGGAGCAAGCCAGCAATTGCTTATTTGAAGCTGAACCCAGAGTGCTCACAGAGCAGCTGAAGGACTTTCTCAGTCATTCGCCCCATTCCAACAAATGTAGCAATTTTCCATCTATGTTACATGCAGTAGGAGCATTGACTCACTCTGATTGTGCTTTTGTGCACGTTAGAAGGTCTTGTGTCAAGCCACACTTACATGTGTGAACTATGCCAACACTATCATAAGGGTAGTTAAGACGTGCAATCCATTCATTCCGATGTTAAACCCATACCATGGGTTTACCACTCTTTCAGGTGGCTGTAGATGTTCCCATAGCCTCTGTTTCAAGGGAGTGCTCTCCCTGGTGCATTGGCCAATATTTATCGGTCTCTCACCCGTTTACTAAAACAGATCAGCTGTGATCACACTGCTGTTTGTGGATCCTGTTGCGCACAGATTTGCATTTTCAAGATTGCACTTTTAAATAAACTTCATTGGCTGTAAGCCAATTTCAGGTAACTGCCTTGAGATTCTAAAGGTATAACTAGAGCTATATAAATGCAAGGCTTTTACTTCTTTACTCATTCCCACTTTCAGCCTGAGGCCTTATGCTAAAAATAGATTCTTTTATCACTGGGGTCTGAACATGAACACTATAATGGGATATATCTATACGAGTGTTTTATTTCAGACTTCCAGCACCCAGCAGGTGCTGCATCCGTCCAATATGACCCCCTTTCAATTCCTCCAGTACTTATTCACATTTCATTCACAACTACTGGTTTTTCTTTCTAATCTGGATAACACTTTCTATCTGTCAACTAGGAAGGAGTGGGCATTACAGATACTGCCCATAAAAAAAGAGACATTTCACTACAGGAAACACATCTTTGAGACTGAACCCAGACATTAAAAACATCACTCGTTGTGGAGAGTTTGATCTCTGGGTTCAAATGATTCAAAATGTTGTTGCTCAAGGGAAAATTGACTTTTTTTTTTAAAAATTGACTAACATTGAAGATATGAGCTTAAAATTAATAATTGATCAAATTGTATATTTCCAGTTAGTCATACTTGGGTTCTTGTTCCCTGGCCTGTGTCCACTCTGTTGACAACTGTGGTAAAATCTGTGTAGAGAACAAACTCAGTTTTAATTCTCTAAAATAAAAAGTGGTGGAGAAGCTGAATGAGTCTGGCAGCACCGTTTATAGAGACTGTGAACCAGTGACTGAGAGAACACGAATAATTCAAAAGGCAATCAAATAGTGAAACCTCCAAGACTACATGCAGAATAGAGAATACTGTTCAGGATGGTATCACTGAGCTAAAACAGATAATTGTTATGCCAAGATGGTGACAGAGTAGGATGCGCTGGTCGCAGCTCCGCTGCTCCCTATTCCCCTTCCCCCCCCCTATTTTTCCTCCTCTTAGTAGCTTGTCTTTTCTTCACCCACCTGGAGAGTGGAGTTGAAAAATGGAGCAAGCACGGGCCAAGTCCATTTCACCAGAAACACATCCTCTATCACCTCCATTTCCTCATTTGCTGCAGTGTTCCAGCAAAGCTCAACACAAGCTGGAAGAACAACATCTCAATTTCCGCTTGGGGACCCTGCAGCCCTCCAGACTCTATAGAGTTCAATAATTTTAGAGCCTGAGCTCTCCCATGCCGTAGCCCACTACCCCACACACCAGTCCTTGTTATCACGTAATGACTAACTGGTGTGTAATGGTAGGCTAACTGTCCCCATTAACAACTTCACCCTCCTAGCCAGATCATCTATCCAATTGTTCTTCTCTCTTTGGGCTCTATCTTATCGTTTACTCCCTACCCTATTTTCTGCAATATAAACAGATTTCCCAGCTACCATCAGTCATGAGGACGGGTCACCAGATCTGAAATGTTAACTCTGATTTTTTTCCTTCAGATGCTGCCTGCTGAGCCTCCAGCAACTTCTGCTTTTTTGTTCTCCATCACCTTATCCACTAGTGTTGCACTTTCATGGGAAGTATGGACCTGGACCCCAAAATTCCTGTGTGTGCCAATGCTCGAAGGGTCCTGCCATTTACTGTATGCTTCCCTCTTGTACTTGATCAAAAATGCATCACCTCACTTGTCCAGATTAAACTCCATTGCCATCTCTCTGCTCAGAGCCGGACATAGATCAGTCGGAAAGCTATCATTTGACAACCTTCCTCACTATCCACAATGCCAACAATGTTCATGTCATCTGCAAAGTTACTAAACCAGACCACTTTACATTTTCATCCAAATCATCCAGAAAAGGTCCCAGTACTGATCCTTGCAGAATACCACTGGTCACAGTCCTACAGTCAGAAAAACATCCCTCCACAACTACCTTCTGTCTATGACCAAGCCAATTTTTTTAAAATCCAACTTAACAATTCACCATGGATCCCATGTGACAATCTTCTGGATCAGCCTACCAGGAGGGTCATTGTCAACTACTTTACCAAAGTCCATGTAGACAACACCCGCTGCCTTAGCCTCAATCATCTTCGTTATGTCCTCAAAAAAAACTAAAATTTTGCGAATTAGGACATCCTCCGCACAAAGCCATGCTGACTGTCCCTAGTAAGTCCATTCTTCTCCAAATGTGAAGAAATCCTGTACTTAAGAATCTTCTGTAATAATTTCCCTACCACTGATGTACAGCTCACTGGTCTATAACTTCCTGGATTATCCCAGTTGCCTTTCTTAAATAAAGGAACATCAGCTATTCTCCAGTCTCCCTAAGTGCCCTCCAAGATGCCCTCTTTTAGTACAGTAATTCTCCTTAATCAGTAGACCGAATCCCCCACCCCTTTTATATCCCTCTGGCTCACCTGAAATGTCAAAAGCACTGAATGCTGAGCTGCTAGTCCTGCTCTCTCAACCTAGTTTCTGTAATGGCTACATCGTAGTTCCTGTTATACTCATTGCATTAAAATAAATACACTTCAAACTGCTAGTCTCACTGTGTTCATTAAGTTGACCTTGTTCCTATTACTTACTTGACTTAACCTGTATCTTTTCGTTAATCCACTATACTTACAGACCCACATCCCTGCCAGGGTATTGGTACCCGCCCCCCCCCACCCCAATCACCTTCTCCCATCCTTTTACAGATTCCTCCTGCCCTGGAAGAGAGCCCAATGATCCATGTATCAGAAGCCCTCCCTCCTACACCAATGCCTGAACCACGCATGCAACTGTCTGCATGTACTGTCTTGCTATTTCTGACCTCACTAGCATACGGTACAGGGAGGAATCTTGAGATTACAGCCCTAGAGGTCCTTCCTACCCAACTCTGAACTCTTTACAGCATCTCATCTCTTTTTCTGCCTATATGGTCAGTACCAATATGGACCACAATCTCTGGCTGCTCAGAGACCTCCTCGACCCTAGCATAAGAGGAGGCAACACACCATCCTGGAATTTTGCTTGCAGCCATAGAGGTGCCTCCGACTACAGCGTCCCCTAATACTAACACCCACTTACACTTTGACCCTCCCTGCCAATCGAGCACCATTGATTTGACTGCTGCTGTTGCTTGTTTGTTCAAGTTGCCAAAAGAGCAAGTTGCTAACAGCATGGTTAAGAGGATAGCTTATCTGGGGCATTGGGTGAACATTAGCACCAAGTCTCATCTTTAGGAACTGATGGGGGGGGGGGGGGGGGAAGAGGCGACAACGGGGAAACAGTAAATATTGATAGATTACATGGGAGTCAGAAAGAAACAGGAGAGGGAAAAAAAGGAATTTATAAAATAAACACTTCCAAAACCAAATTTATGACCTGCAGAAATGAAATTCCAGGTTCATTTGGTCCTGTTCCAGGCTGGAGTGGTTGAGTGACATTGCAGCAATGCCACCATTATAGAAACATAGGCAATTTGGCCCTTCAAGTCTGCTCCGCCATTCAATGAGATCACAGCTGATGATCCCACTCTGTTCCTATTTTCTCCCTTTAGCCAAGAACTATATCCAACTCCTTCTCGAAAGGATTGTGTTTTGGCATCAAGTGCTTTCTGTGTTAGAGAATTCCACAGCTGGTGCTCTGTGGTTAATGGAGAGTGGATTAAATCACCCAGTTACATGAGGAGATGCACAATTTGCAGCCTCTGTCTACTTCAGACTTTGAAAATACTTTTGTTTTGGAAAGAGCCATTAATAGCAGCAAATTTTTTTTTTTTTTGAAAAATTAAGGTTTAAATCAAGGTTTTCAAAAACTATTCAACTTGTTACTTATTTTAGGATATGCAATGGAGAGGATAAACAGTGCAACCCAGAATACAACAGCATTCACCAGCTTTAATGGAAATCTTTCTGATGGAGTTGGCCTGGAAAAGGTCTTAAGCATGTCACTGCTGGACTGAGGCCAGCTCAAGAAACATTGAAGGGTTTGGCTTGGGGGGGGGGGGGTGGAAAACAGACTGAAATTGACATGTCAACTTCTTTGTAAGGGAAGGGAGGGTATTGTTGTTAGGAGCCCAACAATATTTACAGAAAGCCACATGCGCTTCAGTCTTAACCCCATAAGTCCAGGATTGTGATCTCAGGTCAAAAATGCACCTCAATGAATGCTCGCATGTCAAAGTTTAAGCCACCATAAAACATCAGACCAAATGATGTAAAAAAATGTTTTATTATATTACAATGAAAGAATGATACAACACATTACCTTCAGTGTGCTACAGGTGGGTAGCCAGCACCATGTATGTGTGAATTTATATTATACATCTTTAGGAGCTATATAAAGCATTCTATACTGAAGGGAGCTCCTCAACAGTACATATTCACAAGTCTCTGGCACAGAACCCATCCAGTGTACCTCAAGCCATTCACAAAACCCTCCTGCCTCACCAACACCATCTCTTCCATACACCCATCAAGAAGAAAGTTAATCTGTTCAACAGAAACCGCAGTTGCCAAAACTTCCAACCAACCACTAGCAAGTGCCCTGGGAGTTGTGAAGAGGGTTAGAGAGATAAGTTCTCAATTCCAACAATTCACAAAACACAAGACACTTTCAAGCTGCTGAAGGAAAACCAATTCTTCCCACACTGTAAAAACAAAGCTCTTTTAAAAAGACATTGAAAAACAAAGTCAAATGATTGTGGAACAGTAAGAGGTTTAATACTGCAATGATGTTCCCCTTCCTGAAAGGCCTGGTAACTATGAATGGGCTCAATTATCAGTGTAGGCCAATCTTGTACTTAGGAAACAAGACAAGGCTAATTATCTAAATGCTTTGCAATAATCAATTGTACAAATTGAGGGAATTCAGTTTTGGGCTGTTGTAGACCTTATTTAAAACAAAGTCTAGATTGGCTTCCCAATGTCATGTCACCACCCACCCCTTCCCACTTCCCCACCAAAGATAAAAAAAAAATTCACTTTGCTGCTAAAGTTTCCTATTCACTCGAGAAAAAAGCCTAGCTTCTAAGTACAGAAGGCAGCTTGTCCGAGTGAGTCGTGTGGCTCAAGTTGGTGTCAACAAAAATCTAGGTCCAAGGCCATCTTGAAACTGTGCATGATTACCATCATTGGACAGATATGCACATTGTTTGGGGGCAGGGACAGAGTACAGAAGGGACAGATGCATTAACTTCTATCAGCTTAGTACACATCACCCCAGCTGTGAACCTGATGGATAAACAGTTTTGATTCAGGCAGTTGACAGTCAAATGGGAAAACATCAGCAATGTCGGACTAGGCCGGGAAACTCACTGGGTTCACGGCTGCATTCCAACATGGAATTTCCTCCACACAGTTTGACAGTTTGGAGGCAATCAACTTTGCACAACCAAGTTACGAGAGAGTTTATCCCCAACTCCCCTCCCCCAGTCACTAAGAAACATGTGGATCAGGCAGATTAGTTCAAGCAGGCCACTTTCTCCAGAATAAGTGCAATAACAACGCCCTGTAGGGTACACACTATGTCAAATCAAGGTTCATCACAATGGTCCCCCACTACATATGGCTGGCTGGCCTACAGTGGCATCAACGAAATTCAGACAAAAATTGGGAATGGGGGACAGAAAAGAGAGAATGCTAATTAAAAGAGCTCACATCCTGTTCCACAGCATTGGTCTGAAAAGTGCAAAGTGAATCATTACACCCCGGGACTGTTTCTTAACCCAGTTTTCATGCCACACTCTTCTTATAGCCATCTAACTGTGGTGTCAAACATCTGTCAAGATTAGGAACCCCTTACCCTGAGCAAAGCACTCCACTACCTACTCAAGTACAAGTGTCTTTGGTTTGAGACAACAGCACTCAAGACCGAAAGCAAACAGCACAGATCTTGATTACAGGAATGCAAGTCAAACCTATTCCCTCAAAGTCTGGGTTTTATAGACTCAGCACCTAGAGGGACAGGCAGACAGACACACCCACCCACCCACCCCTGCCCCGCAAGCTCTTAAATCCCTCTAAGTCATGACATTAAAACAGAGATGTAGTTAGAGTTGCTCCAACAGGAAGAGTATAACAAAGGATACACTGGTGAGCACACCAGAGATAGCCTTTGATCCAAACACCTTCCCAGCCACACCAGGAACTCCACAGCAAGAAAAAAGGCCATTCAGCCCTTTGAGCATGTTCCACTATTCAGTTAGGTCAGACTGATCTCTACCTCAAATCCACTTCGTCACCTTTACACTCTACCAAAATGTAACAGACGGCTACTGATGCCAGCCTTGAAAGTTGCCAACGAAACACCACCTACAGACACTGGTTTTTCCAACTGCACCTGAAAAGTGCCAGTATAGGGCCTAACGGGCCAAAAGGCCTTCAACTGTAACCAGGCTGCCCAGTCACAAAACAGGTTTTAGCATCAAACACACCTCGACACTACTGCCAACACCACCACTCAAAATGTCACCGAAAAACTCAACTCCAAAAGGAGACCTCACACCAGAAACTTTACCCCAAGACAGGAAATTTACCAAGTAAATGGATTTGAAATGTTATTAAAATTTAAAAAAAAAAAAAAAAAAAATCACAAAGATGTCCCAGCTCAAATATTGCACACCACCTAACTGGGTGACCCAGGAATGTACATGAGGAGTAAGTCTCTCCTCCAATGAGCAGAACAGCACCATTCCATACAGGAGAGGCCACTGCACCAGAAACCTAGTTGAATAATCTCACCCTGCCACCTGATTGCTTCTCCACACCAACCCAAACCCCTCGGGCAGCGACCAAAGCCACTAGCCAGTTCCCACCTCTTTAGTTGTAGAATTTTGACTTGAGCCGGCCATCAAAAAGGCACAAACAGCAAACCCCAAACAGATTAATCAAATCAGGAAATCCAATTCTGCTACACAAGCAGTGAAAAAAAACACGTGGGTAGGATTGTATTTTTAAGAGATGCCCGAGGAAAAATGCCAGGAGGGATTGATAACACACACGTGCACACACAACCAGCAAGCTGTGACACTTGCTACACGTTACAGTCACCTCTCATCTCCTACATGGTGGTTCTGTGCGAGAGTTTTGCTTTTAGTAAACAGCTTTCCTTTGTTTTTTTTTTGATCACAGCATTCCGTCATTCAGTAAATGAATGGACGGACTGTACATGTCACATTGGAATTTGATCCTATTAACAGTCACACATGTTTTTGATGATAAGTAAAATCTCTATTGCTTTCATGATTCAGAAATTGGCATCCATAACAGGAAAATAAAAGACAACCTTCAAAATAAAACTGCTGGCAATTCTGCAGTCTGTCAAATACCACGTTCAATAGTCATCCCTTGTAATGAGGCATTTAAAGAGTGTGACTTTCTTTTATAACAGGAACCAGCAATAACAATAGGATACAATATACTCCTACTTTTATTAAAAGATTTTTTTTTTTAAAAATTCAGCTGCCATGTTCTAACCTTTGACCTGCCCCCACCAGGAGATCAGGGCTTGGGTGAGGTTGGACAGGGGGCAGGGAGCAGGTTCACGGAGCAAGGTCACGTGAGCTGCAATCTCTGGATTACCCGGTCGGCAGCAAGTTTGGAAGCAGCCGCTTCCAAGAGTGCAAACAAGGACAAAGAGCTGCCGTGAAGTTCTCACTGTCGTCTCCACAAGGGACAGATGCAAATGCCAGCTACCGGAGAGCCACAGGGCTCTCTGAGGAATACCAAGGCACAGAATGACAATGGCAGAAAGTCTGAGACTCTGATCTAGGTCCTGTACCATTTTAATCCCATGCCACCACCCCACAAGCCCTCCCCTCTCTACCCGAGAAGCATGGTTTGGATAACATTTAGGAAAATATAATACAAAATTTTGATACAGCAAATTTTGAGACTATACTGGCTAAAATTACTCGATTATTACTTTGCGATTTTTTTTCAGTCCTTTTTTTCTTAAAACCCTCTCTAGATGAGAAAGGCATCTTGAGAGATGTGTACGTAAATGGTTGATCAGTTTGTCTAGAAGCCATGCTCTAATGACTAAAACCAAGCAGACAGGGAAAGCAGACACTTAGTATCACTAACATTTCAGTAGAAGCAGTCTAAAACGACAGATAATGAAACTGCTACAAGCCCGGTGTATAATCACTGAACAAAGCAGAAGCAAAATCCTAACTTTTTTTTGCTCGATACGCCTACTGCCGCAGTTTCTTTTTCAAAAACAAAGTCCTGTATTAACACGATAACTCTTGATGAGCAAGGAGACAATAAATGCACTGTGTTCAGCCTCCACAGGAATACTGTCTAGTTACTAGTTTCGCCAAAATTTTTTAAAAAAGCATACGTTCTGCACCAGGAAGGCAGACAGCTGCTAGACGATAGGAGAGGCGCAGGTGAATGCTCCTCTAACAGCAGAGCTGCAAAAGTGGAAAACCAGCTCTGGATAACACACCAGCAAAATTAACTTGGGTCAATGCTAGCCACGCCACATCCCTCCTCATTCTTACCACGGGAGACCAGAATCAGGCAACAAAATAAGAATCAAATTGTAAAAAATAAAAAGGAGAAAAGCAATACTCTACTTTCAAGGTTAATCATTAGAGCTGGCTTTTTTCCTCCCCCCCCCACCCCCAACCCCACCCCATCCTCTCAGTCTACTTTCCCCTTCACCAGCCCGCCCACTTTACTGCAAAAACCACCCTGCACTTCTTCGCAACCCTCGTGTCAAGAGTCAAACCGCTGCATTGGAATGGATGAGCCGGGCTCTCAAAGAACTGCAGGAGGGTGACAGCAAATGCAAGTGCTCTTGTGGTTGCGGGCGTCTGTGAAAGAGTGGCAGTCAACATCCCAGGAGGAAAAAAAAACTTTTTTTTTTATATAGATATATATAGATATATATATATAATAAGTGCCCTGCGTTGACGATGTGGTCCTCTGCTGGTAACCGAAGTGGTCACTATGACAGCCTTGGGGTGATTGTGCGAGAGTCTGCGTACCCACTGTCACTTGAACTGCTCCGAAAACTGTAGTGGTCATCAACGTCACTGGCACTGCCAACACTGTCCAGCTCACCAGGAATAAACTCCATACCTTCGATGTCAACATCGGCTTCTGTGTAAAAGCACAGGGGAAAATCAAACTAGCGTCCAAAACTTTATTAATGAAGAAACGTTGACCGGCCGTTATGTTTCTTTCCCCCCCCGCCTCCCATTCATTCACAGGATGTGGGCACCACTGACTAGGTCGGTATTTATTGCTCAGCCCTAATTACCCAGAGGGCAGTCAAGAGTCAGCCACACTGCTGAGAGTCTCGAGTCACGTGGACCAGACCAGATAGGGATGGCAGATTTTTTTTTCCCTAAAGGGCGTTAGTGAACCAGATGGGTTCCATCGTCATCATTAGACTCTTAATTCCAGATTTTTAAAAATAGAGCTCAGATTCCACCATTTGCCACGGCAGGATTCGAACCTAGGTCCCCAGAACGTTAGCACTGGATTAGTAATCTAGGGACAAAACCACAAAGGCCGTCACCTCTCCTGTAGATATCAATTTTCACGACCCACCAAACCAAGAGTGTGTTTGGCAACCAATGAAGTGCTTCATGAACAGCGTAACTCTTCTAACGTAGAGAATGTGGGAGCCAATTTGTACGCAGCAAGTTCCAACAAACAGCAATGTGGAACAGATGATGATTTCCAGCATTTGCAGTTCTTTGGATTTTTTTTTGTGGAACAACTGATTCTTTTTGCCTTTTGGGCTGCGGCTCATACATGAGCTGTGAGCCGTGAGCTTTACTTGACTATTTCAGAGGGCAGTTTATAGTCAGACCAGTTAAGGAAGACAGATTACCGACATCACATCAGTGAACCAGGTTGTTACACCACAGTA
Organism: Ginglymostoma cirratum; assembly: GCA_024137785.1. NCBI lineage: Eukaryota > Metazoa > Chordata > Chondrichthyes > Orectolobiformes > Ginglymostomatidae > Ginglymostoma > Ginglymostoma cirratum. Next base: position 3,635,233 of record JAHRHZ010000012.1, read on the forward strand.
ATGGTGACCACGAAACCTGCTTTCAGTTTCAAATGTATTCATTGAATTCAAATTCCAGTGGCTGCCGTTGGTGGGATTTGAACCGTGGTTTCCACGGCCTCTGGATTACGAGCCCAGAGACTTTGTCACAACTCCACAACCTCCCATGCTTTTGGTTTAGGAGTGAATATTGCTTAGCACACCACTGCAGACTGTTTTAAACGTCAGATTTTCAAAATGGCCCTTCTGACAAAGCAGTGTTCCCTCAGTACTGCGCTGTAGTAATGTGTCCTGCAGTGGGACTGAAGTCATGCCCTCATGATTCATACTAGCGCACTACCCCCAGGTTGTAGCTGACACTACGACAACATATGGGATCGATTCCCAATGTAGCAGCTAGTTGATGTACCAAAATTTTTTAAAAAGTTGGCAGACATGGGAGAAGTAGGCCATTATAGTCCATCTGCCCTATCTCACTGCAAACTGCTTCTGTCATCCTCACCACTTGTTTCCACAAGTTCTTGAGTCATTCCCAAACTTGACGAAAAGTACTTCATTTTCCTCATCCAACTCGTTAATATAAATAATTGCAGACCCAGAGCGGATCCCTGAGGCACCCCACCAATACATCTTTCTTTGGATAAGGGGCCAAAACTGTTCACAGCATTCTAGTTGTGGCCTGACTGGTGCCTTATATAGATCTGATGTGGAGGTGCTGGTGTTGGACTGGGGTGGACAAGGTCAGAAGTCACACAGCATCAGCTTATAGTCCAACAGGGTTTAGGTAAAATCACAAGCTTTCAAAGCACTGCTCCTCCATCAAGTCACTTCACCTGATGTTACAACGAGGTCACCACATGGAGATACTAGGTCAGGTGATCAGGGTTTATAGAGATCTTAAAGTTGGTTTGTTGGGTGGGGGGGGGGGTGCACAGGCACCAGGCAGCAGGAGGTAGAGAGCTGTGAAAGGCACAGGGACAGGAGGGCATTCTAAAGAGTGGGGCATGGCCAGGACTGACTGAACACAGGGACATGGGTGGCAGAGTGCAGTTTAGAGCCAGAGCTCGCTGACATTCTGGCCCTCAGGTGGGCAGATGGCCTTACCTTGTTCAGAATCGGAGCGGTCAGTGGAGATAGCTGACCCCAGACTGTCAGTACGGAGACGCTCCATCCCCTGGACGGCCAGCTGCTCCAGCCGACGTCTCAGGTACCGCCGCTCACGCTGCAGCTGCTCCTTCTGGTGAAGTGCCTTCTTGTCTTGCTCTTCTAACTTCTGCAGACGAGGCAGGGGGAGAACGAATGAAAACAGACTTGCATTTACATAGCACCTTTTGGTGACCCTGGAGCTCCCAAAGGCTCGATCTAGTCACTGTCACAAAGTAGGAAAGCAAATCGGAGAAGGACGATTGAGAGATAAATACTGGCCCAGGGCACAACCAAAAACTTCATTCTTAGTAACGGTCTCACTAAGTGTCAGGGCCTGACTTTAACTCCTAACAGTACAGTAATGTCTTTGTCAGCCTGGATTTTGTAAGACCACAACACATCAGAGCAGGAGCAGGCCATTCTTATGGCAAGAACATGACTCTCAGTCATACAGCACAGAAACAGACCCTTTGGTCCACATCGTCCATGGGGAACAGATATCCTAAGTGATCTAGTCCCAATGCCAGCATTTGGCCCATATCGCTCTAAACCTTTCCTATTCACGTACCCATCCAGATGCCTTTTAAATGTTGGAAATGTACCTGACTCCACCACTTCCTCTGGCAGGTCATTCAGACATCTTCTGCGTGAAAAATTTATCCCCTTAGGTCCCTTTTAAATCTGTCCCCTCACCTTAAACCTACGCCCTCTAGTTTTGGACTTGCCCACCCTGGGGATGGGACACTGACTCTTAACCCTATCCATGCCCCTAATCATTTTTATAAGCCTCTAAGCTCACCCCTCAGCCTCCGAAGCTCAGAGGAAAATAGCAGCAGCCTTATTCAGCTGTTCCCCATAATTCAAACCCTCCAGCCTTGGCAACATCCTTGCAAATCTTTTCTGAACCCATTTGAGTCTCACAATATCTTTCCTACAGCAGGGAGAACAGAATTGCATGTATTCCAAAAGTAGCCTAACCAATGTCCTGTACAGCCGCGACATGACCTCCCAACTCCTACACTCAACGCACTGACCAGTAAAGGCAAGCTTATCAAATGCCTTCATTACCCAGTCTACCTGTGACTCCACTTTCGAGGAACGATGCACCTGCACTCCAAAGTCTCTTCCTGGAGTAGGGCCTGAACCCACAGCCTTCTGCTTCATTCCAAAACAGGAGAGCTACACAGTGAGCCTCACCAGGCACACCTCAAGAAACCTGCCATTTTTCATTCTTTGATGGGATGTTGGCATTGCCAGCAAAGGCACATTCCAGAGGGCAGTTAGGAGCCCAGCACATTACTGAGAGTCTGGAGTCACATGTAAGCCAAACCAAGTAAAAATGGCAGTCCTCCTTCCCTAAAGGGGATTGGTGAACCAGATGGGCTTTTACAACAAATCAACAGTGGTCGCTGTGAGGCCATTTTTATTTTAAAAAGGGAATTCAAATTTCTCCACCTGGCACGATGAGATTCGAACCCAAGCCCCCAGACCATTAACTTGGGGTTCTGGATTACTAGTCCAGTGACATCACAACCACGTTCAGCCCTCATACTTTTCTTTGGCTTGGCTCTTCGAAAGAACTGCCCAATGAGACAGATTCCACTCCTCTGTATTCAGAGCCTCACAATACTTTCCCTGTCAAGCGTGAATCACATTGCCCCGATAAATTCACTACCAAACCCATCACCACCACTCTCTCTGGCAGAACATTCTGCAATCACGTGCTGCCACCTTAAAATAATACCCTCGCCTCCCCTTGGGTTCTTTCGCTAGTGATCCAATTTAAAAAAAACTGAACGAGACAAGTGTGCTGCATTGTTGAAGATGCACATGAGAGCAAACCCAGAGCAATCGTTTGTTTACCTTGATGTGAGTCCGCGCTCGCTTCAATAGGCTCAGAGTGGTGTGTCTCGAACAATCCGGCCCTAGAGGTACCAGCTCTTTCAGCTGCTCCAGGTACAACCTCAGCTTAGCTCTCCTGCAATTGAAAACACCAGACTGTGAACGAGTTGAAGCCAGCAATGCTAACTCTGGTCAACGCCAGCCCTCCCCACACATCCCAGCATAGGGGGATTAAAGGGTCCTGGGGGACCCTGTACAGTTTCGGTCCCCTTGAGGGATACAGTGGCACTGGAGGTTCACTAGATCAATTCCAGAGTGTGCTGTCTTACTGAGCCATCACAATAGTCATTTTGATGGGGGGTGGGGTGGTGGCAATGACCCTGGATCAATAATCCAGAAGCCCAGGCTAATGTTCTGCGGAACAAAGACAAAGTTGTGGAAAAGCTCAGCAGGTCAGGCAGCATCTGCGAAGGGAAAAACAGAGAGTTAACGTTTTGGGTCTGGTGACCCTTCCTCAGAATCAGTTCTGAGGAAGGGTCACCAGACCCAAAATGTTAACTCTGTTTTTCCCTTCACAGATGCTGCCAGACCTGCTGAGCTTTTCCAGCAACTTTGTCTTTGTTCCTGATTTACAGCATCCGCGGTTCTTTTGGTTTTTAACGTTCTGGGGACAGAGGTTTGAATCTTATAGCGGCAGAATTCAATATAACAATCTAACAATCACACAGCCACTGCTGAATGGTGTAAAAACCCAATGGATTCACTAAGCCCTTATGGGAAGGAAATCTACTGTCCTTACCCAGTGTGGCTGACATGTGACTCCAGATCCCCAGCTATGTGGCAATGCCCACTTCCAATGAATTAATTGAAATGGGCCTTTCAGTGACCCCACCCACACCCGACCCTTCAGCAAGGTCATGGCTTATATGTATCACTGCTCCACCAGGGTGTGATGTCACGGTGAAAACAGCAAACCAGCAACCTCCCCCCCACCCCCCACCACCCCCACTCCTCTCGTGTACAGCCACCTTACGGACTCCCCCACCCTTGTTTGTGAGGGACCGCCGATGGATGAATGAATGAATGAACGAATGAATGAACGAAGCGAAAGAGCCAACACAGCCGAGCACTGACCAGCTCAACAACAAATAACATTTTCCAAAAGGAAGTTAAAACGAGGCTGAACCAGAAATGACGCCCTAACCCCTAAAGGCCGCTGCACCAACTCATGGCTGGTGGTACAGTTGGCCTCAGTGCTAGGGACTGGGAGGAGGAGGAAAATCAGCCAGCGCATCCAATCCTAGACCGGAAAGCCCTGATCCAAAAAGGACCAAATTCAGCATTAACGCCTCCTGTTTCCCAAAACAAATAGGATGGCTGCTGTTCAGAGGGTTGCACACTATTTCGGAGGCAACCTGCAATGCACAGTGGCAGAGGAAGAATGAGGTACTCAAAATAAAAGTCTCCCAGAGTTGCCCCTGGCACAAGGCGGAGGTTATGGATAACGGGAGATTGCAAGAAGGGTTTGCTGTTATTCACAAGTGGCTCCTCTGCTGATGAAAGAGCACAGGCTGGAAACTTTGACTCAGTAGGTCTACTGGGAGACAGAGACAGAGTATGTTCTGTGCATTTTGCTTCCTTGTTCCTGCTCCAACGAGGCAACACTATAAGGAGCGGGGACAGTGTATAACTGCACTGTCCTCAGGCACACACACACACAAACACAGCAATGGAGAGGCAGGATAACCATCCGAGAGTGACTCGGACATGACATTTCAACTCAAAATCGAAAATAGGTAAACACAAGGAGTCAGGGAGAAGCTCACCTCCTGTGTGGGGCCTAAAACAGATCCGAGTTACAAAACAGAACAATGAGGAGGAGGAAGACAAAGATCATGTTTATCTCTGAAAACCCACAACTTGCACAGCGAACTTTCACAACCAAAGACTGCGCAGAATCCTCCTTTGAATCAAACAGAGGAGTTTCCTTTTTGAAACAACATCATGTAGTTGTAGAAGATAATAAATGGTGCAATTTTATGTGGTACCTCCCCCACTGTTAGCAATATCCTTTATGCTCCACCTACAACATACTATTTCAAAACAGTCACTGTTACACCATTAGCGTGCAGCAAGATCCCCAAAAAAACAAAGCAGTTAACAGGCTGCTTATGTGATACAAGAGGTAGGAGGAACATTAGTCAGAAAACTGACAGCTCTCCCCTGCTCCTCGTCAAATACTGGCCACTGGATCTGTGATATCTTCATTTCACAGACAGGACACTAGATTCACCTTTTACCTGAAAGATGTAACGAGAGTTACAAAGGCAAGCGAGTGAGATTTTGGGGGGGGGGGGGGGGGGGGGGGGG
>JAHRHZ010000012.1:3640669-3670992 GCA_024137785.1 Ginglymostoma cirratum
ATCAATCGTCTCAACCTCTCTACCCCTCTCAAACACTCCAACCTCTCCCCCGCAGAACATGCAGCCCTCCGCTCCCTCCGCCCCAATCCCAACCTCACCATAAAACCCGCGGACAAGGGAGGGGCAGTTGTAGTATGGCGCACTGACCTCTACGTTGCTGAGGCCAGGTGCCAACTCTCTGACACCTTCTCCTACCTCCCCCTGGATCATGACCCCACCCCCGACCACCAAACCATCATCTCCCAAACCATCCACAACCTCATCACCTCAGGTGACCTCCCACCCACCGCCTCCAACCTCATCGTTCCCCAACCCCGCACCGCCCGCTTCTATCTCCTCCCCAAAATACACAAACCTGAATGCCCTGGTCGACCCATTGTCTCCGCCTGCTCCTGCCCCACTGAACTCATCTCCACCTACCTTGACTCCATTTTCACCCCCTTGGTCCAGGAACTCCCTACCTACGTCCATGACACCACCCACGCCCTCCACCTCCTCCAGAACTACCAATTTCCAGGTCCCCAAGACCTCATTTTTACTATGGACGTCCAGTCCCTATACACCTGTATTCCCCATGCTGATGGCCTAAAGGCCTTCCGCTTCTTCCTGTCCCGCAGAACGGACCAATCCACCTCCACCGACACCCTCATCCGCTTAGCCAAACTCGTCCTCGCCCTCAACAACTTCTCTTTCAATTCCTCCCACTTCCTATAGACAAAGGGGGTGGCCACGGGTACCCGCATGGGCCCAAGCTATGCCTGCCTCTTTGTAGGTTATGTGGAACAATCCCTCTTCCGTACCTACACTGGCCCTAAACCCCACCTCTTCCTCCGTTACATTGATGACTGCATCGGCGCCGCCTCGTGCTCCCACGAGGAGCTCGAACAGTTCATCCAATTCACCAACACTTTCCACCCCAACCTGAAGTTCACCTGGACCATCTCTAACACTTCTCTCTCCTTCCTGGACCTCTCTGTCTCCATCTCGGGCAACCACCTAGAGACAGATGTCCATTTCAAGCCCACTGACTCCCACAGCTACCTGGAATACACCTCCTCCCACCCACCCTCCTGCAAAAATGCCATCCCCTATTCCCAATTCCTTCGCCTCCGCCGCATCTGCTCCCAGGATGAGACATTCCAATCCCGCACATCTCAAATGTCCTCATTCTTCAAGGACCGCAACTTCCCCCCAACAGTGGTCGAGAACGCCCTCGACCGTGTCTCCCGCATTTCCCGGAACACATCCCTCATGCCCCGTCCCCGCAACAATAACCAAAAAAGAATCCCCCTCGTCCTCACATACCACCCCACCAACCTCCGGATCCAACGCATCATTCTCCGACACTTCCGCCATCTGCAATCAGACCCCACCACCAAAGACATTTTTCCCTCCCCACCCTTATCTGCCTTCCGGAGGGACCACTCCCTCCGCGACTCCCTTGTCCGCTCCACACTCCCCTCCAGCCCCACCACACCCGGCACTTTTCCTTGTAACCGCAGGAAGTGCTACACCTGCCCCCACACCTCCTCCCTCACCCCAATCCCAGGCCCCAAGACGACTTTCCACATCAGGCAGAGGTTCACCTGCACATCTGCCAATGTGGTATACTGCATCCGCTGTACCCGTTGTGGCTTCCTCTACATCGGGGAAACCAAGCGGAGGCTTGGGGACCGCTTTGCAGAACACCTGCGCTCAGTTCGCAACAAACAACTGCACCTCCCAGTCGCGAACCATTTCAACTCCCCCTCCCATTCCTCAGATGACATGTCCATCCTTGGCCTCCGGCAATGCCAGTGATGCCACCCGAAGGCTGCAGGAATAGCAAATCATATTCAGCCTGGGAACCCTGCAGCCCAATGGCATCAACGTGGATTTCACAAGCTTCAAAATCTCCCCTCCCCCAACCGCATCCCAAAACCAGCCCAGCTCATCTCCACCTCCCTGACCTGTTTCCCCTCTCACCTCAAGCCACACCCCCATCTCCTATCTACTAACATCATCCCGCCCCCTTGACCTGTCCGTCCTCCCTGGACTGACCTATCTCCTCCCTACCCCCCTACCTACACTCACCTTTACTGGCTCCATCCCCGCCTCTTCGACTTGTCTGCCTCCTCTCCACCTATCCTCTCCTCTATCCATCTTCTATCCGCCTCCCCCTCTCTCCCTATTTATTTCAGAACCCTCTTCCCCTCCCCCATTTCTGATGAAGGGTTTAGGCCCGAAACGTCAAGTTTTCCTGCTCCTATGATGCTACTTGACCTGCTGTGTTCATCCAGCCCCATGCTTGTTATCTTGGATTCTCCAGCATCTGCAGTACCTTTTGTCTCTCTCCACTTAAAATGTATTCTTTTAAAAAAAACGCCAATTTCGTGGGATGTTGGCATCACTGGTTAAGCCTGGATTTACTGCCCATCCCTACTTACCCTTGAGAATGAGGTAATGAGCTGCCTTCTTGAACATGTGCAGTCCATGGGCAGCACTGGAGGCTCAGTGTTAGCACTGCTGCCTCACAGCTCCAGATACCCAGGTTAGATTCCACCCTTGGGCAACTGTCTGTGTGGAGTTTGCGTGTTCTCCCTCTGTCTGTGGTGATTTCCTTCCAGGTGCTCCAGTTTCCTCCCACAGTCCAAGGATCAATAGGTTAGGTGGATCGGCCATGCTATATTGCCCATATAGTGTCCAGGGATGTGCAGGCTGGGTGCATTAGCCATTGGAAATGCAGGGTTAAACGGTTAGAGTAGGGACAGAGGTCTGGGTAGGATGGTCTGTGGAGGATCGGTGTGAACTTGATGAACTTGATGAACTTAATGGCATGTTTCCACAGTGTAGAGATTCTATGGAAATGCGATGAAGGGACATTTGCCATGCGGTTAGGGAAGAACGTCCAGGATTTTTGACTCAGCGATACATTCCCTCAGGGCATTGTGGATCAACTTACAGAACATGGACTGCTGCAGTTCAAGGTGGCAGCTCACCACCAAATTCTCAAGGGCAAGTAGGATCAGGCAATCCCATATTTTTGTTCTGATACACAGTGACCCCTAACTTCCAGATTCTTCCCCCCAACAGACAAACATCCTCGGGATCGCTCTGGTTTTAATGAAGTCACCTTCTCGCATTCTGATAATAGACTGATCACAGCATGGTCAATTTAGTTACAGTTTAATCAATCAATTAATTAATTTCAGTTAACAACAGACCCACACATGAAGAGGGTCCCGATCCAAAGTCAGCTGCTCCTCCTAAACACAGTACACTCACTCATCACATCGTTGATTCATACAATTAAGGACACATCAATTCCTTGCTCCCTCCCTGTCCCGGGCCAGCCTGTTCCAAGAAAATTATCAAATTCCTTTTGCGGTGAGCACACCAGCCACTACCACCACACACCCACGCCCTCCCCCAAACAAGGTGGGGGTATCACCTGAAACAAATACCACGTCACCTCCACATACTAGAATCGGCTTGGGTCTCCACAGCACCAAGAGGCTGGAGTTTAATAAGCAGGCGTGGTGGGACTTAGACAAATCTCAGAAATAACTCACAAAAAAGTTAATGGGAGAAAAGAAAGAAACTGTTGTTTGAAAAGTCATGACTAACCTCCTGAACACAGTGTCATGACAAAGAGCCCCACCCCTAACATGATTTGTGTTTTTTTAAGGGTGGGGGGATACTGCAGTTTAAATCTGTTACGAACGACTACTCCCCAATGTGTCCTGAATCCTGTCTCTCCACACTCACCTGTGCTTTTCCAGTTCATTGTGTGAGGACCTGTAATAAGCAATAAACATGGATTAACAACTGAACATCCTCATTGTAAAAAGTCTCTTTTTAAATGCTGCAGTTTACCTTGCTTCAACAGTAACTTCCTTGAAAGAAAAGGAAATTTAATAAAACACACGATGAGGGGGAAATCTTTACAAAGCCAGAGGTAGCATGTGACTAACTGACAGTAATGGGTCGAATGGATTCCTGGACTTTAAACCCAGGGATGGTTTACTCCATGCAGGTACAGTTTTGATCCTAGCAGCCTCAGGGACCGAAGCCCCCACATTGGGTTTTGGAACTTGCCAATCCAGTGAGAAGTCGGGAGGGGGTCACCTTGGGAAAACCATGATCATAAAGCACTCTGTCTTGAAAGCCACGCTGCCACCAACGTTCACTTCACAGACATTTGGTTGGGTTTTACTCAGCCCTTCTTATGGCCCTCCCCTACATCCCCACCCACCTGCTTGACCTGGTCAAAATAAAAATAAAATCAAATCCCATTCTCAAGTAGACGGTTGCGAGAGCTGTAAATACTTGGAGGAAGTGGCAAAGGTTCTTGAGACTTGCAAATGTAAGGGATCGGAAATAATTGTAAAGAATTAGTAGGTGATCACTGATATTTAAGAAACGGTGCGCTCTTGACGAGCGCGAGGGAGAAATACAATAAAAAGCCAAGAGGAATACAGAAGGTTCAGTCGAGAGGTGAAAGGCAGGTAAACAGCAGCAAAGAGAAATTAAGAGACTGTCAGATAGAATGGAGGGAGATTCCAAAGTCTTCTGCAGGTACGTAACTTGTCAACGTAGTAAAAGAAGTCAGGCTAATTACAACCGGAAAGGAGACGTACACACGGAGGCAGAGGGCAGGGCTGGGGTGTTCAATCAATACTTTGCATGTCTTTACTAAAGAGGGAGATGCTACACAAGTTCTTGAATTGAATGATTTATTGTCACTATAATTTTACAGTGAACAATAAAATACAGTGAAAACTTCAACCGGTGACAGAGGAGGAAACTCAGTGACAAGCCGGATTCAAAGCTGTCTGCACGTACAGACTGTTTACGCTGGAAAGAGAGCACACAGTCAAGACCAGTCTGTCGTCACACGCACGGTTTAGCAAATCCCACCCACCAACAGCCTGTGTCAACGCAGGTCCTTCACTCCCTAGGAGTACTGCCTGCTTAAAATCAAACATTACTGAAACAAAACTGCTTCGGGCCCACAACACGAAGGAAAGAGCAGGATTTACTCTCAGCTCTTTGAGAGAATCAGAGGCACAATTAATCAGAGAAAAGGCCTTTCAGCCCATCATATCCATGCTGGTAAAAAAAACCAACGACTCAAATCGCAGCACTGGCCTCAGCCTCATGACGCTTTGGGTGAGGGGCCTGTTTCTGTGCAACGGACCTCGATGACCATTCCAGCTCATTTCGAACACAGAGGTCAGGAGGCGGCCATTCAGCCTATCGTGGCCAACCCAAAAGGATTCAGGCGCTGACAGCAGTCAGCATTCTTTCCTGGATAGTCTCCCGCAGCACAGTCTACACTACAAGGCACAGATGTTTCCAACACCTTCCCCTCCATCAGCTCAAAGTGTCACCAGAGGAAGCAGCAGCTCGGAGGCAGGCAGCCAGCAGACTTCACTGAAGCCAAAGAACACAAAAGGGGTAGAAGCGACCATTCAGCACCTCTAACCAGTTTGATCATGGATGATGTGTCTCAACGTCAATACTCTGCCTTGGATACTTCCCAAAACATCCAACCAAACTCTATCAAGCATTTCCACAGACACCACCCCAACACAACCCACAGCTTCTCAGGGGCAGAAAACATGCATTCTAGATTTCCATTACTCCTATGTGGTGAATTGCATTCTGCACCATTTAACTCAAAAATCACTGTTACACTGTCTCCTCTGGAGGTAATTCAGAACAAGCAAGTCAGTCTGTACCTACCCGAATGAATCCTTCAACAGCTCGATCAGAACTGAGGGAAATACAACACCAGGTTCATATAATTTTCCACCCGCACCGTAAGACACAGACCCATCCAGTCTGCTCTGCCATTCAATGAGATTGTGGTTGATCTGATAATCCTCAACTCCACTTTCCAGCCTTCCCCCAAAGCCCCACCCCATAATCCTCAATTCCCTTCCTGATTAAAAAAACCTGTCTCTCAGCCAGGATAGTTCTCTGTAGTGAAGAATTCCACAAGTTCACCATCCTCTGAAGAAATTCCTCCTTATCTGTCATTTAAATGGGCGACCCTATATTGAGGGTAAGCCCCTGGTTCTACAGCCCCAGTATCATGAACGAGTGCAATGGAGCTCAGGTGAGGTAATGGCAAAGCCAGAGATACCTGCTCCCTGGGAGCAAAATTCCATTAGTTCTGCTGCAGTAGAACTGGAACAGTTACACCCTCAAAAGCCCACACCCAAACAGGTTAAGGTATCTATACCTCTACCTCACACTGGTATGGACACTCTGCTGAACAGAGCTGGCAGACTGGCCTTCTACAAAGGCTCTCTGATGACTACAGTCCTTGTGCCCACGCTAATGCCATGGGAACACGGGTTCAAATTCAGTTAATAAATTTGGAATTAAAAACTAGTCTCAGTGATGACGACCACAAGACCACTGATGGAACACTCCCCACTTGCCTGGATGAGTGCAGCTCCAACAACACTCGAAGCTCGACAGCATCCAGGACAAAGTCACCAACTTGACTGTATCTGGATGTGTTGCCATTCACCCCATCCACCACAAGCCATCGCTGCCAGATATTCTGGTCAGTGTCTACCATCCACAAGATACACCAAGGCTCCTCGCACATCAGCTTCCAGATCCACAAACACTCTCAAATCTAGGAGATCAAGGGCAGCAGATACATGGGAACACCACTGCATGCACGCTCCCCTCCAAGCCACTCACCATCCCGAGTTGGAAATATATCACTGTTCCTTCAGAATCGCTGGGTCACAATCCTGAAATTCCCTCTCTAAAGGGCATTTGGGATCGTCTACAGCACATGGACCACAGCAGTTCAAGCTGACAGCTCACCACCACCTTCCCAATTGCAACTAGGAAAGACAATAATACCGGACCAGCCAGCAGCTTCCACATCCCATAAACTTTAAACAAAAAAAAAGCCAAGGATTGAATCTGCATCACCTCATCTCTGCTGAATTAGCTCATTTTTTTTTCTGGGGAGCAATAAGCTGAGAGGAGAGCAAACTGTTCTCACTGGTTAACACTACACTGTGCTAAAGTTAGTCTAATTTCCTCCCCTCTGATGGATAGCCTCAGCATCAGTTACTGTTTACGATTATAGAGGAACATTATAGAATGTTTAAAACCGATGTGGACACGGCTGTCTGGGCCAACACTGAGGACAATTACCCTCAAGGAGGAGGAGGATAATAAGCTGCTGCCTTGAAAAGAATTGCTCAGCAATTTCAGAGGGAAGTTAAGAGTCAGCCACAACGCTGCGAGCACGGAATGACACAGATACCAGACCAGGTAACGATGGCAGATTTCATTCCCCAGAACAGCAAGTTCTAGTCTCATAGTCGCCCTTAATCAGAGCACGTTTTTATTCCAGATTTAAGGAACTGAATGTATAATTCGCCCAGCTGCTATGGTGAGGCTCGAGTTTGTGATCTCTTGGCCTCTGGATTATTAGAAACCTAACCACACTTTGCCACTGTGCCCCGTGTAGTTGGGCAGACTGGTATCCCACAAAACTGGAACAATGTCATAGCAACATTTGGGCCCTTAGGGTGAGAAGAAGGTACAATGTTATGCTTAAACCTACTCATATACCCTTAGACAAACTGGGCAGTGGAAAATGGAATTCAAGTGAATTCCGTTGAGTGAAAGGTGATGTACTTGGGCAGGACAAACAAGATAAGGGAATTAAAAACCAAAAGCACTGGAACAAAAACAGAAGTTGCTGAAAAAGCTCAGCAGGCCTGGCAACATTTGTGAAGAAAAATCAGAGTTAATGTTTCACGTCTGGTGACCCTTCCTCAAACGGATTTATACAATGATTGGTAGGACTTTGGGAAGCACTATGGGTCAGAAGGACCTTGGTGCGGATGTACACCAGTCCCTTGGGTACCAGGACAGGTGGGTAAAGTGGGTAAGGTGGTGTATTGAACCAAGCCAGAGAGTTTAAGGGCAGGGAGTTTATGCTGGAACTGTATAAAATGTTGGTTGACCACAGCTAGACCACTGTGTGCAGTTCTAAAATACACATTACAGGAGGGAGAGGGTCAAGAGGAGATTCGCCAGGATATTGCCTGGGCTGGAGAGTTTCAGTTATGAAGAGAGATTGGACAGACTGTGGTTGTTTTCCTTAAAGCAGAGGAGACATGGCTGAGATACATAAAATTGAGGGGCATAGACACGATAGATAGAAAGAAACATTTCACCCTGGAGGGATGAATGACCCAGAGGATAGCTTTAAGAAAAGGAGAAGTTGTAGAGGAGATGCCAGGAAAAGTATTTTGCACCCAGAGGGTGGTGGGAATCTGGAACTCTAAAAACATGGTACAGGCATAACATAGAAGCAGCACTTAAAACAAACACTAGCAATGCCAAGGCATACAAGGACTGGTGCTGGAAAGTGGGATTAGAATAATTTGGTGGTTGCTAATGACCGGCATGGGTAAGATGGGCCCAACAGCCTTTTCCTGTGCTGTAGATCTCTACGACTCTGTATGTGAAGCTGCAACATTGTTGAAGGTGGTTATGTGGGTACAAGAGTTGCCTCAGCTCCCTCGTCAAAAATTCAACTCTGCCTTGAATAAATTTGAAGGCCCAATCTCCACTACTTCCTGAGGATCCATACACACTAACAGAGGAAAAATCTCTTCCCTCCTCCACCTTACGGACAGGACCTCTTGTCCTTAAGCTGTGGCCTCTGTGTTAGTGCCCTCCACAAGGGGAGCTGTTAACAGGTACCAGTCCACCCTGGTCAACTTTCCCTTCACCGCAGGGATCAACCAAGCAAACTTTTGCTGAGTTGCTGCTAATGCAATTAGATCACGCGTTGTCAAATACAGAGGCCAAAACACACCTGAATGCCAGACGTGGCCTCACACAACAGGCACCAAGTGCTAGCTGCAGTAAGGTACAGGAGCTTTAAATCCCAGTAACCAATGGATCCCTGGACAGGCAGCAGCTGTAGTCCAGTAACTGACCTCAGTGCCTTTCCCAATCAATCACTGCCCTTCATGAAACCCCAAGGGAACATAATGGTAAGCTATTCAACCAGAAGTGAGAGCAGAGTGGTGGAGTTTTTAAGAAAAAAAAATGGTTTAAATTGCTAACCAGTGACCCCTGCTGAGCTGTGATAGATACATCAGGTGAAGGCAGAGGAATCACCAGGGAAATAAGTAGCCAGGGAAAGGTTCTCAAGGTCTCCATTCCCAGGAAAACTGAAAATCTCTTAAGCAATTCATGTCTTAAGTGGGTACGTGCTTAGAGTCTAGTTATGACAATATCTAACCTTCTCACCTGTCAGGTGAAACCGTGCCAAGTTGCATCAGACAGAGTGACACCACCTAAAAAGGTGAAGGAAGTTACTCTAACACAGGCTGAATCATACCAGGTGCCTGTCAGGCAATGGCTGTATTCACGTCTGGTAAAAGGCTCGGGATTGGACAGGCAGTAACCCAGCACTAGGTGTCTCGCTAAAGAATGACATGCAGCCTTGGGAACCTTCTCCCTCCCACCCCGCCACCCCACAACCCCACTCCATACCCAGCTCTGAACTGCCGATCACAGAGGAAAAATGGTGCTACCCATTTCAGAAAATTTGACTGAGATATGCAAGGGAATCAAACAGGCAGGGACAGAGGAAGGCACTAGGACAGAGTGGAGTGAGCTAGACAGAACTGGCAGGGACTTGAGCGGTTTGGTCCTGTGAGGCGTAGCAAGCGTGCAAGAAAGCACTTCTTGTGGCATTAACACAATCAATCCCAGTCGACAAATGCGGGGAAATGATCACAGAATCAGAAATATAGGACAATGGTGAACTATTTACGATTTGACACCACCAACCGCAACAGAGTGGTTTTTAAAAAAGTTGCCTTAAGTGTTGTAGATAGGAAGAACGTGATTCCGCTAACATGTTACCAAAAAGGAGAGCAATTTAAGGTGATCTGCAAAGGAATGCAGCAGCACAGTGGCTCAGTGGTTAGCACCGGTGTCTCACAGCACCAGGGACCCGGGACCAATTCCAGCCTTGGGTGAAACTGTGCGTGGAGTGTGCACGTTCTCCCCACATCTGCAAGGGTTTCCTCCCACAGTCCAATGATGTGCCGGTTACGTCGGTTGGCCATGCTAAATTACCCATAGTATCCAGGGATGTGCATGCTAGGTGGATGAGCCATCAGGAATGCAGGGTTGTGGAGACTGGGATATTCTTCAGAGGGTCAGTGTGGACTCGATGGTCTGAATGGCCTGCTTCCACACTAAGGATTTTGTTCATAAAAAGGAACTGTATGCAACACACAGGTAGCCTTTACATAGCAAGGGGAATGAATTAAGTTCCAATCACAGCTTCTGCAGGGCAAATGGCCATCATCAGAGAGTAACTGTTTAATAAAAATCTTGCAAGGTGGGCAGAGGGCACTAAACCCAGCAACTGCTGCAGAGGGCTTGAAACCAAGGACCGAATGGCCTCCACCTACACTGGTGAATTTTCTGAAAATGCAGACAGCTGAATGGGAGCATGCCGAGAGCTCAGTGCCATGAGGAGAGTTTGCAAGTGAAGGCTGCAGACAGGCCAGAGAGGAGTGGATCGAAAGAGGGCCAAAGTGGAACGAGTGTTGGAGCTGATCCTTCAACCCACTTACAGCAAACAGGGCGCAGGCGCAGCACCGAGCAGAGCCACGGACAAAAAAAAATGAGCCAAAAAAAATCTGGATGAGAAAAAAAAAATCGCTCAAAATAAAAAAGGACAAAAATTAAAAATCGACGGAACGAGTCACCTTTCATTTCTTCTACACCTTACTTAACCTGATCGGAATATTTAACCAGCATCACGTTCACTAACCTAAGGGAACAAATAATGTGTGTAAAACCGTGCACCTTTTTGGGGAGCGGGGGTAAAGGAGAAAGAAATGGGTCTTGGGTTTTATTTCCATCTAGATGTCTATTTTTAAAGAAACGTTAAATAAAAATATCATCTACATTCAATGCACGGTGCAGGCAGCAGCGACAGTCAAAACAAAAAAGGAAAAAAAAAATCTTTGAAAAAATGCGATTAAAATTGACATTAAATTCTGGGTGGAAGAAGAAAAGGATGGGGTGGGGGGGGGGAAGGAACTTCACTTTCTTTTAAAGAAAAAGGTGGGTTTGCAGAGTAGAAATGTGCAGGAGGTTGCTAGAAGCAGCTGCCCTGTAAAATGTGAACAGAGAATACTGTACGCGTGGCAGTGTTTATATCCGACCTAAACACAGGCAAGCCCAAATGAGGGAAAATGGCGACTGGGAAAGATTAAAGAGCCAAATATATAATTTAAAAAACAGCGATGCCCCCACCTCCCCCTCCACCAGCCCTCCCCGGGCCTCTCCTTGTACCTGTTATTTGGTGTTTTCCTCGTCTTGCCTTTCTTCCTGTTGAATTCGACGTTGCAGGGCAAAATTGACGCGTAGCCGTGTTCTGCCTCTGAAAGCCAAATAAAAATATCTTTTTTAAAACAGAAACATAACGACAACTACAGAGCTGCACCCGGAGAGATTCGACACTGCAACTGGTGCGAGGCAAACAAAACCCTGCAATCGTACCTCTCTCTCTTCTCTCGATGTACTCGGCTGCTTCCAGCAAAGTTTGAATATTAAAAAATGCCATTTCTCCCCAGATAAAGTGATGGTGTGTGAATTTTTTTATATTTAAAAAAAAAGAAATACTTTGTGCGTCTATTTCCTACCTAGTAATAACAACTACAACAAAATGGCCTGTCCGAGAATTACAGGTGGAAAATAAAATTTGCAAAAAATATCTAGACACTTTTTTTAAAAAGTGAGTTAAAACGAGAGGCAAAGACAACTGAGTCTAAGAGACAAGTTTTTGCAAACGCTCTGTCACCTCAACCTAGCCTGCTAAGCAGCCCAGATGTATTGTGACGCGATTTGATTGACAGATCAGGCCCTAAGTCCCGTTCTCTCCAATGGGGAGCTCCCAGGACAAGAAACAACAGTCAGGGTAGGTTTCGCCTCCCCAACACCCCCACCCCGAGCGCACGCGCATACGCCCAGACACAGACACAGATGTATCAACAAGTCGCCGTCCGCCCGCATCTTATTGGCTCCCGTTCGCGTGTGTCCGATCGCTGTATCCACCCGCGGGCCCTAGCAACAGAGGCCGCGTGACCCTGCGGGCTGCGCTTCCATTGGCGGACGCCGCCGTATGCAAAGCGACACCTTCCCCTTGCCATTGGGCGACCGGGTCGCGTATCCATATAAAGATGGGCGGGGCCAATCCGCGCGTCTTGATGAGTTGGGCGGGGCTAGTACCGTTCAGCCCTGAGGGTCTAGGCCCGAAGGGTCCAGCTGTCCTGCTCCTATGATGCTGCTTGGCCTACTGTGTTCATCCAGCCCCACGCCTTGTTGTCTAAGGGCTGTTGATGCCGAGCAGTGGGCGGCAGGGTGGCGCGTTGTGGGTAGGTTCTGCCCTCAGGAAATGGTCTTTATTTTGCTGCGGGACTAATGTAACAAAATGGACTGTTTTTTTAGATAAAAGGAACTGCAGATGCTGGAGAATCCGAGATAACAAGGTGTAGAGCTGGATGAACACAGCAGGCCAAGCAGCATCATAGGAGCAGGAAAACTTGATGTTTTGGGCCTAGACCCTTCATTTTTAATGCCTGCTGAAATGCACAGAAACCTGACAAGGTGAATATTGCCATTTTGTTAAAAAGTGCCTTGTTAATTATGTAAACAGCTGGAATATCTGAGCAGTAGGCCATTTTGCCCTTCCAGCATCATGTGCCATTCAATATGATTGTTGGCTTATCCAACTCAGTCCCCTGTTCCCACCTTCTCCCCTCACACTTTGATCTCTTTTGCCTTAAGAGCTATATCTATTAGATTCTTGAACATTTAATGTTTTAGCATCAACTGCTTTCTGCAACAGAGAATTCCACAGGCTCACCACACTCTGGGTGGAGAAGCTTCTCCTTACCTCAGTGTGGGATAGCCTACCCTGAATTCCTATTCTGCAACTCCTGGTTCTGGACTCTGTGGTCATCAGGAATATCATTCCTGTATTTATAGGTTATAGGTTTCTATTAGATTCCCCCTCAGACTTCAGAGCTCTGGTGAATATGGTCTTAACCAATCCAGTTTCCATTCATACGTCAGTCTTGCAATCCCAGGAATCAGTCTGGTAAATTGTTGTTGTACTCAGTCCACGGCCAGAGCATCCTTCCTCCTATAGGGATACCAAAACTGCACACCGTGTAGTCTTCCCCAATGCCCTGTACAACTGCAGGAAGACCTTCCTGCTCCTGCACTTGAATCCTCTCACTATGAAGGCCAATGTGCCATTTGCCTTCTTCACCACCTGCTGTACTTTTAGTGACTGCTGTGCAAGGTCTCATTGCACCTCCACCTTTCCCAATCCAGCGCTATTCAGGTAATAATCTGCCTGATTTACCTACCAAAGTGAATCCCCTCACATTTATTCACATTATATGTCATCTGCCATGCCTTTACCCATTAACTCAATTTATCCAAATCACCCTGAAGCATCTCTGCATCCTCCTCACAGCTCACCCTCCCACCCAGCTTTGCAAACCTCAGCTACTGCAACCTCATACTTCATGTTTCATGAAAGGTTGCCCAACGCAATTTTACCTGTTTCGTTTGTGGTTTCAAACATGAGCTGGCATTTAAATATCACACCAACATGTCCCAAAAAAGGTTACAATCAATCTAGAAGCACAAGAGCGGCAGATACGTGAGAACAGGACCACTTGCAATATTCTCCTCCAAGCCAGTCACCAGCCTGACTCGGAAAATTATCGCCATGTTTATGTATCACTGGTGAATTTCTGCAGAATATCTTATAGATAGTACACACTGCTGCTACTGAGTGTTGGTGGTGGAGGGAGTGGATGCTTGTGGATGTGGTGCCAATCAAGTGGGCTGCTTTATCCTGGATGGTGACAAGCTTCTTGAGTGTTCTCAGGGCTGCACCCATCCAGGCAAGTGGGGAGTATTCCATCACACTCCTGACTTGTGCCTTGTAGATGGTGGGACAGGCTTTGGGAAGTCAGGAGGTGAGTTTCGCTGCAATTTATTATTCACAGCTAGTACTGGTGCCTTGCCTATTTTAAAATTCTGTTGGTGCGTACTAGCCGAGCCTGAATTGCTGAATTATAATTTGGTCAGTTTATTAGTGATTGGGACCTAGTAAGAATTAATTACTTTTAATTTACCCTTGCTATTTCTCTACCAGGTTTGTAAAATATTGACAACATACTCATAGACAACCATACAGTGTTTAGCAAGGTATGATTATACGTCGAGAAAAATATACCAGTGCAGCTGGTAATGCAACTGCATCATTGGCAATTCTCCCAGGAGGTCATTGCTTAATTAAAGTGAGCATTAAAAAAGTTTTATATATTTAGAAAGATGGGTTTTAAAAAAAAAAGCCATCGCAAAGTTTTGCAATGTAGCACATCAATATCTGTGTAACAATGTTCACAGAATCAGCCACAATGAATTACATTGATGGGTGTTTCATTCCTGGCAAGGTTGAAGTCCATTGCAACTTCCCTAGCCAACACTCACTCACTCAATTGGAAAGTTTCCTGCACAATGTGTGCTCTTTGACCGCAACATAAACAGCTGATCTGGTTATTATCATGTATTCATTTTGTGGGATCTTGCTGCACATAACCTGTCAGTTGTGTTTCCTACAGTGCAGCAATGATGACTAAACACGAAAAATACATAATTGACGATAAAGCACTTTGAGACTTCCTGTGGTTGTTTGAAGGGCATTATATAAACCCAAGGCTGTCTGTCTGTCTGCCTTTCATCGACAACAACTTGCATTTATGTAGTGTCTTTCAGGTATGAAATGTCACAAGGCCCTGCACTGGACCACTATCATAACAAGTTTGACACCAAGCCATATAAGGATATGTTTTGATCAGGTGACCAAAACGTTGATTAAAGCGATATCTTTTAAAAAAGGAAATGAGGTCAAGGTCAAGGGGAACCAAACTTTATGAAAGGAATTCCAGAGCATTGGTACCCAATAGCAAAGCAATCCAATTTGGAAATTTGTTTTTTATTTGTCCAAACTCGGCCAGCATTTATTGTTCATCCCTAATTGCCCAGAGGGCAGTTAAGATTCAACCACATTGGGCTGTGGATCTGGAGTCACATGTAGGCCAGACCAGGTAAGGATGGCAGTTTCCTTCCCTAAAGGACATTAATGAACCAGATGGGTTTTTCACACAATCAGCATGGCCATCATTAAAGTCTTAATTTAAATTCCATCATCTGCCATGGCAGGATCCGATCTCAGGTCCCCAGGAAATAACCAGGGTCTCTGGATTAGCAGTCCAGCGATAATATCACAGGGCCATCACTGCCCCCCTTCATTCCTCCACCACTCTCATGTGAGCTCCACTGTCTGTGCCATCAATTGTACATCACTTCTCATCTCTGGCTGCAATGCCTCCTCTACCTTTGTATCTTCCAGATACCTGCAAATTGTCCATAATGTTGGTGGAAAATGCCTATCTCCCCCAAAAGCTACTTGCCAGTACTTCTGTAGACAAGTGGGCTAAGGCATCAGCGGAAGCATCAGCCAGGCTGCCCCTTGCACTTCTCGCTGGTCCAGATACTGACACATTGGTAGAAGTGTTAGGCTAGAATGTGGGGGACCACTATCTGGTGAGCACCACACTATGAAAGCTTCACAGCTAGCTGAGGAATAAACACTCTAAACTGTTGCAACTCAGAGAACTGCTGGTGACCAACACTGCTCAGCCCCAGGCTGAGAGGACCCTGCACTGTCAGCTCTCAGGAACCTCAGCCACATGCACAGGGAAGAACAACAGCAGCAGACAGGTTTGTGAGAGGCAATGGCCTTCATTGCCCAGAAGCTGCAACAATGCAGTGAATCTTGTGACCATCTGACACTGTGGACAGGTTGACGGTTCACTTGGAGAGCCAGGTCCAGCACCTATAGGGTCTGCGGGAGAAAAATACACTCCTATACTCCTTCCTCTGGACTGAAGGAATGGCAACAGGTGGAGAGGGAACCTGGAGTCAACTGAACGCAACCCTTCATCACCAGAAGACAAGGCAGTGCCAGGAGGCATCCAGCTGGAGGAGAACCACACAAAGCTTCCTGAGAACTCTCCTCTTAGTACACTCCACAGGTGGCTGGGCTGTCCATCTCCTTGTCTGTCCCACTCTGACTAGTCTCCGGCAACAAGCCCTTCTGGTGAGTCCAGATCCTGGCATCATCCAATCAAACCTCCAAGGGCAAGGGGATCAGCACTGAGCAGGCTCCCTCTACCCCAGCTGCAAGACCAGGGACTACAGTCAGGCCATATCCCAGTCCCCACTTACAAAGTTGCCCCCTCCCCCGATCCGACTTTTCACATTTATCATCCCTCCTCCCCCGGCTTGAGCCTATGGCCTACAGCCTTGAGTCCAGTGGCAGCAGGAACGTTGTACTGATTGGCACAGCAATGTAAGGCATGGATCACATGAGCAAGCAGGGAGGTGCTAAGTGAATGAAGGTTAAGATAGTGTAATTGGATAGCTCCGAGATGTAACCTGATCCAATCTGAGCTGTCCATCTGGGCACAATGAACTCTCAATACCAGTGTACCCTACAAGCAAGGCTGAGCTTCCAATGTGGTCTACCCATGGATTGGAGAGGTGCCAGGATGGCCATGAGGATTGGAAAATGTCCAGTAGCGATGTCTGTAGGCAAGGGGTGTATGCAGCTGGTGACCTCAGCTTGTGTCCGGAGACACAGTTTGATCCTGAGCCACATGGAGGTCCTTTGGAGGAAGCAATGAGCTGAATCTGGCAGGTACCCGCTCTGACCTCATTCGCAAGAATTCTTGATGCCCGGCCTGTTCAGTAAGACAGGAAGTTGAATGGTAGGGCCTTGGGTAGTGTTGTAGAACAGAGGGACCTAGGGGTGCAGGTACATAATTCTTTGAAGGTTGTGTTACATATAGACAGGGTGGTTAAAAAGGTCTTTGGCACGTTTACCTTCATGACTGAGACCTTTGACTATAGGAGTTGGGAAGTCATGGTGAGGTCATGCAGGACATTGGTGAGGCCTCTTCTGGAATACAGTGCCCAGTTCTGGTCACCCAGTTAGAGGAAGGGCATTATTAAGCTGGAGAAGGTTCAGAAGAGATTTACCAGGATGTTGCTAGGTATGGAAAGTTTGAGTTATAAAGTAAGGCTGGATAGGCTGGTACTTTTATCACTGGAGTATAGGAGGTTGAGAGGCGACCTTATAGAAGCTTATAAAATAATGAGAGCTACAGATAGAGTTAATGGTCGTTATCTTTTAGGTTTTTTAGGTCTTTGGGATTTCAAGACTAGGGGACACATTTTTAAGGTGAGAAGAGAGATTTAAAAAAGATACGAGGGGCTTTTCTTTTTACACAGAGCGTGGTTCACATATGGAATGAGCTTCCTGAGGAAGTGGTGAATGTGGGTACAATTACAACATTTAAAAGACACTTGGATAGATACATGAATAGGAAAGGTTTGGAGGGATATGGCCAAGTGAAGATAGGTGGGACTAGTTTAGTTTGACATTAAGTTTGGCATGGACATTTTCCACTTTGTGACTGTATTAATAAGGTGAGTTGTAGCATTAATAAAAGTAAAATCGCCGTCGTCCTGCTCTCTCACTATGTGGTGGTAATGTCCTCAGCTAGTAATTGCAAATCTCAGGCTAACACTTATTGGGTCTCTTGTGGTGCAATGGTAGCGTCCCTACTCCTGGGCTGAGAGACCCGGGTTCATGTCCCACCTGCTCCAAGGGTGTGTAATACCATTTCTGAGCAGGTTGATTGGGAAAATAGGTTAAATAAAAAGTGAGAGGTAACTAGTGGGAGAGGGTGAGAAGGAGGTTCCTACATGGTAACCTCAGCCTGTGCAGGGATTGACCCCACACTGTCACTTTGCATCAGAGAGCATCTGCTCTGCTAAACTGACCCCTTCCCTCTTAATAAAGTGGTTAACAAATGACAATGACAATTTATGACAACGTTGCTACTGCATAGCAAGGAACCTGCCTTGCTGTTCAACTGGAGCATCAACGATGTTGTGACATGCTCCAGAGATTGAGATAGACTTCATGGGACCTCCCATTCAATCCTGCTATAAATCCCACTACAGCCCAGGTGGCTCAGGCATCTATAGATTCCACCTACTGCCTCTGACAAGCCAATAAGGTACTTTCTATTCATGGGATTCCTGGGACAGAGGGGCTTTGCTTAGGAGCAAAGGATGAGCAAGTTGTGTCAATACATTTCTGTATTCATTTTTATTTTTATATTCATTCATGGGATGGGGGCGTTGCTGGCTAGTCCCGCTTTTATTACCCATCCCTAATTGCAGCGGGCAGTTAAGAGTCAGCCACATTCCTATGGGTCTGGAGTCACATGCAGGCCAGACCAGGTAAGGATGGCAGTTTCCTTCCCTAAAGGACATTAGCGAACCAGATGGGTTTTTCCGACAATCGACAATGGATTCACAGTCGTCATTAGATTCCTAATTCCAGATGTTTATTGAATTCAATTTCCACCATCTGCCGTGGCGGGATTTGAACCCAGGTTGCTAAACATTACCTGGGTATCACATATTGGTGTTCAGAAGAATGAGAGATGATCTTACTGAAACTTACAATATCCTGAGGTAGGGGTGAAGGGGTGGTGGACAGGACGGATACACAAGACACTGTGCTTCCTGTGGGGTTGGGGACATTCACAGCAATGGCGTCCAGTTTAAAAATGAGGGGCCTGCCATTTAAAACTGGGATATGGAGCATTTTTTTCACTTAGACGGTGGAATTCTCTTCCCCAGAGTCAGTGCCTTCTAGGCTGGATTATACAGATTTTGGATAGTCAAAGGAGTCAAGGGTCATGAGGGACAAACCAGCAAGTAGAGTTGAGGCCACAACCAGGTCAACTATGACTTTATTGAATGGTGAAGCGGGCTCGAGGGCTGAATGGCCTACTCCTTGCTCCTACATCTTGTGTTAGTGTGATCAAGTGCAGCTGTTGCTGTGATCTAAGGAAAATGGTAGTCAAATGTTGCACAGTGACCGCTCATAAATAGCCAGGTGATATAATATCTGGACGATTGATTCCCTGTGTGATGTTGACTAGGTGATTGACATTGACCAGGACAACAGAGAAAAAACATAGAAACAAGGAGCAGGAGTAGGCCATTAGTCCCTTCGAGCTCCACCATTCATTCTAACCTTTCTGCCACTCCTTAACCCTTCAATACAGGACTAATTAAAAGTCTGTCTATCCCCTCCTCAAATTTACTCAATGCCCCAGCATCCACCACACTCTGGGGGATTGAATTATACAGATCGAAAGTTCGAGGCCGTGAAGAGAAAGACCAGCATGGAGCGTCTACAGGCTCATGGCTAAAGAAGGAGTGTAACGCTGGACTTTTAACTTACTCCTTTATTTTTCTACTTTGTGCCTAAGATTTTGTACCGAGGTAGCTTTGTATTTAAGATGGCACTGGGAATGGTACTCCTGCACTCCTGTACCTCTGTATTTCAATACACATAACAACAAAATCTAATTCTAATTCCAATTCTAATTCATTATGATCATGGCTGATTATCCAAGTCAACAGCCTTTACCTGCTTCTCCCCCGTATGTTTTGATCCATATAACCCCAAGTGCTATATCTAGCTCCTTCTTGAAATACAGTGTATTGGTCTTGACTGCTTTCTGTGGTAGTGTGATAACCCTTACAGGGCCCATTGGGAATCACTAATCAAACTCCCTATGGATCCCCTTGGGTGAGTTTGCTTGGTAACATGCAATGGCCTGCCCAGCTGGAACTCATCACCTGAGCCCTTTCAGTTGGCACACCTTCAGCTCTCAGATGCCTCCAATTCTTCCCCTGGACCATGATCCTACCATGACACATCAGGCCAACGGTAACTGACCTCAATTCATTTGGTGATCTCCCCGTTCCCCCCACTGCCTCCAAGCTGATAGTCCCCCAGCCCGCACAGCTCGCTTCTACCTCCTTCCAAAAATCCACAAACAGGATTATCTGGGGAAAACCCATTGTTTCAGCCTGCTCCTGCCCCATAGAACTCATCTCTTCCTGCCTTGATTCAGTCTTCTCTCCCCTGGTCCAATCCCTACCCATATATATCTGTGATTCCTCTGAAACTTTATGCCAATTTCAAAATTTCCAGTTTACAGGTTCCAGCTGTGTCCTCTGTAGCATGGACGTGCAATCCCTTTACTTGTCCATTCCCACCAGAACGGTCTCGGGGCTCTCTGCTTCTTCCCGGAGCAAAGACCTGAAGCATCCCCATCCACCACCACCCTCCTCCACTTGGCCAAACTTGTCCTCACCCTCAACAACTTCTTTTTTAACTCCTCTCATTTTATTCAGGTCAGAGGGGTGGCCATGGGTACCCACATGAGCCCTAGTTATGCCTGTCTCTTCATGGGGTATGTGGAACATTCTTTGTTGCAGTCCTATTCTGGCCCCCACCCGCAACTCTTTCTCTGACATATTGATGATATCATCAGTGCTGCTTCCCTTTCTCGTCCGGAACTGGAAAAGTTCATTGATTTCGCTTCCAGTTTCCACCCTGCCCTCACTTTCACCTGGTCTATCTCTGACTCCTCCCTTTCCTTCCTCAACGTCTCTGTTTCCATTTCTGGGGATAAACTGTCCTCTAATATCCACTATAAACCCGCAGCTACCTGGACTAAGCATGCTCACACCCTGCTTCCTGTAAAGACTCCATCCCATTCTCCCAGTCATTGCAAGGTATTTTGTAAAATATGTTGGACCTGCATGTCATGGGTATGGGGTCTTTGGTCCTTGTGACATGCGGGACCAATGTACTTTACAAAATACATTGCAATGATTACAATCAACATTACATTGGACAGACTGGAAGGAAACTAGCCATCAGGACACACGAACACCAGCCAGCAGCGAAACAACACAATGAACTTTCCCTCGTCTCAGTGCACTTGGACAATGAAGGCCATCAATTTAACTGGGACAATGTGATCATCCTAGCTCAAGCCAACCACAGACATGCACGGGAATTTGTAGAGACCTGGTTTTTGACCCATAATGTGATCAATAAACAAGTGGAATTAGACCCCATTTACAAACCCCTGCAGAACTGAACCAGAAATGACACAACCCAACTTAGCAGACAAGACAGTATAAAGCCAAGCTGAGTAGAACAACATCGCTTCATCAGAGTTGCACTGATGATGTTACCTGGCATGGTGATGAAACGTCTGTACGATAACCAGCCAGCTCGGAGAGCAAGCCTACAACCGCAGTCCCCATTAACAGCTATTTTCCCTCCCAGCCAGATCATTAGTAACTCCTTTGTCTATCCAATGGCTCGTCTCCCTCTTTGGGCTCTATCCTTTATCCAATCGTTTACTCCCTACCTCAACCCCCTCCCTATCATCTGCATGTAAACTAATATTTTCCCAGCTACCATCAGTCCTGAGGATGAGTCACCGGACCCAAAACGTTGACTCTGATTTTTTTCTTCGCAGATGCTGCCAGACTTGCTGAGCTTTTCCAGCAACTTCTGTTTTTGCCCCTTTCTGTCGTTATGTTTGTGCCCGTGTGTCCTTGCAGAGGGTGCATGTGGTGACCATCAATGCTCCCGATGCCTTTAGGGAGAGGTGGGCACCGGTGGCGGGGGAGTGGAGGTGTGGGTCAATGCCTGTGGAACTTTGTCCCTATTAGACTCAATAAAATCAGGAAAAATAACAGAGAACATTAGTAACAGATATTTAGAAAAGAAACGGAAACACTGGGTGGTGGTTATACAATGCTGGGAACTCTGGAGAATAAGACCTTTAACATCAAAAGAGGATATATCCTGATTTTAAAAAAATAAAGCAGACCCTCTAAGATTCTCATGGTGCAGCGGTTGTGTCCCTACATTGGAGCTAGTAGACCTGGGTTCAAGTCCCACCTGCTCCAGAGATGTATATTAACATCTCTGAGCAGATTGATTCGAAAATACAATAAAGCAGACCCAGGGATGGATGTGCAGAATGGCCTGGCCTGGCCTGGGATTGGCCTATGTACACCACAAGTAGTGGCTCTGTTTGGGTGTTCATTCATAAACAATGTTCATTTCCACTTAGACTTCCTGAGTGTTTTTAGAGTCATAAAATCCCTACAGTGTGAAAGCAGGCCATTTGGCCCATACCAACCCTCTCAAGAGCATCCCACCCAGACCCATCCCGCAACCTTATTCCTTGTAATCCTGCATTTCCCATAATTAGTCTACCTAACCTACACATTCCCTGGACACTATGGCCAATTTAGCATGGACAATCCACCTTATCTTTGGACTGTAGGAGGAAACCCATGCAAACACAGGGAGAGCACGCAGAGTCCACACAGACAGTTGCCTGAGGGTGGAACTGAATATATGTCACTAGCAAGTGAGACAACAGTGCTAACCATGTTGCCCCAGGAGTTCACGGAGTTTGTTTCTGCCTTTCTTTGACGTTCATATCTGCACATCACTGAAGTGATGGGAGTGGATATTTTCATCTGTTCTTCCATTCCCGAGTCGAGGGGGACCAAAGACCAACTGAGATACCAGCCCAATGGCATACAACCTCTGATTAGCTTACTCAATCACACATTAACAGGAATATACAGTGCATTTATTTAGGTTGGACAGCTGGTTTGCATTGCCAACAGCAGATTGGGGTCTCAATTCCTGCACCGGCTGAGGTTACTGTCACCTTTTCAACCTCACCCCTTACCAAAGGTGTGATAACCCTCAGGCCACAATCACCTCTCCTCTCTCTCTCTCTCTCTCTCTAATGAGACAGCAGCCCGATGGCTTTCTGAGACTATGGTGGACTTTCCTATTAAGTTAGCTTAAATTAGTTACAGTTCAGAAAGCAAACAAGGTCTTTCACCTCAATAATAATCTTCTCCAAACATGGAAAGAGGTTGACAGCTGTTTATCATTTATGTAAATTATTTGGATGAGAATATAGGAGGCATGGTTAGACGTTTGCAGATGACAACAAAATTGGAAGTGTAATGAACAGCAAAGAAGGTTACTTCAGAGTACTAGGGACCTCGATCAGATGGGCCAATGGGCCAAGGAATGTCATATGGAGTTTAATTTAGGTAAATGTGAGGTGCTGCATTTTGGAAAGGCAAATCAGTGCAAGACTTATACACTTAATGGTAGAGTCCTGGGGAGTGTTGCTGAACAAAGAGACCTTGGAGTGCAGGTTCATAGTTCCTTGAAAGTAGAGTCGCAGGTAGACAGGATAGGGAGGTAGGTGTTTGGCATGCTTGCCTTTATCTGTCAGTTCATTGGGTATAGGAGTTAGGAGCAAAAACAGAAATTGCTGGAAAAACTCAGCACGTCTGGCAGCATCTGTGAAGAGTAATCAGAGTTAATGTTTCGGGTTCAGTTCCGAGGAAAGGTCACCAGAGCCAAAACATTAACTCTGTTTTTTCCTTCACAGATACTGCCGGAACTGCTGAGCTTTTCCAGCACCTTTGTTTTTGTTCCTGATTTACAGCATCCGCAGTTCTTTCGGATTTTGCCACGTTTATTGACTCTGGCTTCCACCATTTTGTTTCTGATTAACAGCATCCACAGTTCTTTCAGTTTTTACAGGAGTTTGGAGGTCATGTTGCAGCTGTACAGGACATTGGTTAGGCCACTTTGCAATATCGTGTTCAGTTCTGATCTCCCTGCCATAGGAAAGATGTTGTTAAACTCAGAAGGGTTCAGAAAAGATTTACAAGCATGTTGCTGGGATTGGAGGGTTTGATTATAGGGCGAATAGCCAAGATCTTTTGCCCAGGGTAGGGGAGTCCAAAACCAGAGGGCATAGGTTTAAGAGGAAAGGGGAAAGGTTTAAGAGACCTAAGGGGCAACTTTTTCACGCAGACGGTGGTGCATGTATGGAATGAGCTGCCAGAGGAAGTGGTGGAGGCTGATACAATACAACATTTAAAAGGCATCTGGATGCGTACATGAATAGGAAGGGTTTAGAGGGATATGGGCCAAATGCTGGCAAACTGGAATAGATTAATTTAGGATATCTAGTCAGCATGGACAAGTTGGACCGAAGGGTCTGTTTCTGTGCTGTACAGCTCTCTGACTCTGTGACCAAAGACAGACAGTGAAGAGCAATCAAGGTGAATGATGTTGTTACAAAATCACCTGAAAGTATAGCCAGCGAGCACGTGTGGTACGTGCTGTACGGGATCCATAAATCCTCAGTTAGTTATCAGAAAGGCAGTGCATGGGAAATACCTTCCATTACGTTTCAAGTGACCTTTGAGCCCATTATTTGGCAATGACAATGGTACTCGAGTTCAAAGTCAATCCCCTAGTCACTTCTGTCAAAAGCGAAAGTAAAGTAGGACCTGGATTAACACAATAAAATTAAATTGAAATAAATTTATAATCACAGGGTGGGGAAGGTGAATCTATTCCCAATTCTTATTTTAATTCTCGGCTGGGCTGAGCATGTCTCTCGCAAGATCAACATTTGTTGCCCATCCCCAGTTGCCCTTGAACCGACTGACATTCTTGGCCTATCAGAGTAACCCACAGTTTCTGTGGGTCTGGAAGCCAGAAGATCTCCTTCTCCAGAGGACATTGGTGAACCAGGTAGGTTTTCAGGACAAGCAACAATAGATACCCTGCAGTGCAGATTCAGGTCATCAAATCCGTACCCGCCCCCTGAACGGCATCCCAACCAGACCCAGCCCCTCACTCTATCCCTGTAACCCTGCATTTCCCATGGCTAACCCACCTAGCCTGCACATCCCTGGACACTATGGGGCAATTTAGCATGGCCAATCCACCCTAACCCACACATCTTCAGACTGTGGGAGGAAACTAGAGCACCCAGATCCAACCCAGGCAGATGCATGGTGAATGTGTAAACTCTACACGGTCACCCAAGGCTGGAATTGAACCCAGGTCCCTGCTGATGTGAGGCAGCAGTTCTAACCATTGAGCCACCATGCTGCCCCATTGGTCGCCATTTTTAAAACAAAATTCCACATCGTTGCTATCAAATTCAAATATTGCCACATGTAACGGTGGGATTCAAACCCAGGTCCCCTGCACATTAACCTGAGGTCCTGTTCTTTGCATTACCATTGCACCACCCACTATTGGTGGAAGGGTAGAAAACGAGAGGGCACAGATTTAAGTTAATTGACAAAAGCAGCAATGATGAAATGAGGAAAAGCCTTTTTATGCAGTGAGTGGTTGAGATTCCATCTGGACTGCCTGAGAAGCTGCTGGAGGCAGGTTCAATCAAGGCCTTCAAGAGCAAATTGGATTATTACCTGAAAAGCTAGAGCATGCAGGCCACAGGGAAGAGTTGGAAGTTTGACATTCAGTGCATTGCTGATTTGAAGAGCCAGCATGGAGATGATGGGCCAAACAGTCTTCGTCTGAGCAGCAGCCATTCTTTTATGAGCTGTGAAACATTAAAACAATGTTGTGAGGAGGAGGAAACCAATTTTTACCTTCCTCCCCTCAAAGCTGGTGGTGTAGTCGGTCGGTGGGGAGGGTACCCAATCTCAATTCAGGCTCATCTGACAGGATCCAGTATTACAGCCAAGAGACCACTGGTTATGGGCAAATTACCACAGGCTACCTTTAACGTGCACCTACCTATTAAGAAATCTCACAGACAACCGAATACTGAAGCAACGATTTAAACTTTATTGCATGTAGCAACCAAAGACCTCTCTAGACAAGCAAGTTAGGCCTCACAACCCAATGTAACTATTAATGGTGGAATTTAGCTACAGTTTCAACCAATAGTGTCTGTCTGGATGTGTCTAGGATCCTCGTGACATGCTGTTTTCTGGAGTTCTGCTCCAGAGGAATCCTCCAGTTGAATTCTTGTACAATTTTCCGACTGTAAAGTTTGAGATGTGACATTATTGATGATCCTTTAGATTCTTCCATCCACAGTATTGCAAGTCTGCAGCATGTCTTATCAGAAGCAGCTTCCTTGTTCTTTGTTACATTTGGCATTGACTATCTGTTTGAAGATGCAGCTTTCCTGCCCTTTACTCCTTAAATCCTTCTGCAGGATAGTCAGTTATCCTTGTAGCATTAAGCTGCCAGTTCATCTGGCACATGTCAAGGCAGTTTTATTCATGTAGTTTTAACTCCATCTTTTCCCAGCCATGGCTAATTGCTTTCAATTCCTGTATAGGTTTATTCTTGTCCCTTAATAGTTTATTCCAGTTAGTTATTGTGAAAAGCTATTAAAAGTTCTGAAGTTTACACTATCATACCACACACTTAGGAGAGACAGCGTACAACACTTTCTCTCGCCTCACTGTTCAAGACCACAAACTGTCCCTCCAAATGAAGCAGTGTTTACCTGTGTTACATCTATCATAACAGGAACACGTTGGTAATCAAGCCCCAATATTCCACTAGGTCTGCACCTCTAACAGAAATGTGTTAATTCAAAGATCTCAGTGACTGGTCAATCCATTCTTTATGTGATACCACAAAGAACAAGAAAGGAGACTCTTACCAGACTTTAATGAATACAATTTGTTTATAATAACACAAAACTTATTCTTAAAACAAGCAGCAAACAACAGTTAACATCTCAACTATAGGATTAGAACCATATCTACTTAATCCCTCAAACAACACAAAAAGACAACAGTCTCTGCAGAGATGATGTCTTCAAAAAAAAGGCAAAAGGGAAAAAAACACTTGGATAACCAAAGATCTGAAAGCAAAGGGTAGAAGTGATGATTTATAGATTCATATAGCATGGGAACAGACGCTTCGGTCCAACACATCTGCGCTGACCAAACATCCCAATCTGACCCAGTCACATTTGCCAGCATTTGGCCCATATCCTTCTAAACCCTTCCTATTCATGTACCCATTCAGATGCCTTTTAAATGTTGTAATTGTACCAGCCTCTACCACTTCCTCTGGCAGCTCGTTCCAAATACACACCACCTTCTGTGTGATAAAGTTATCCCTTTGGGTCTCTTTTAAATCTTTCCCCTCTCACCTTAATCCTACACCTTCTAGTTTTGGACTCCCCTGGAGGGGGACTTTGGCTATTCAGCCTATCCATGCCCCTCATGATTTTATAAACATCTATAAGGTCATCCCTCAGCCTCCAATGCACCAGGGAAAATAGCCCCAGTCTGTACAGCCTCTCCCCATAGCTCAAACCCTCCAACCACAGCAACATCCTTGTAAATCTTTTCTGAACCGTCTCAAGTTTAACATCATCCTCCCTATAGAAGGGCAACCAGAATTGTACACAGTATTCTAAAAGTGGCCTCACCAATGTCCTGTACAGCCGCAACATGACATCCCAACTCCTACACTCAATGTTCTGACCAATGAAGGCAACCGGACAAAACGCCTTCTTCACCACTGTGTCCACGTGTAACTCCACTTTCGAGGAACAATGTATCTGGACCCGGAGGTCTCTTTGTTCGGCAACACACCCCAGGATCCTACCATTGACTGTTTAAGTCCTGCTCTGGTGTGCCTTACCAAAATGCAACACATTTATCTAAATTAAACTACATCTGCCACTCCTTGGCACATCGCCCCATCTGATCAAGGTCCTGTTGTACTCTGAGATAATCTTCTGCATTGTCAAGTGCACCACCTATTTTGCTGTCATCTGCAAACTTACCAACAATACCTCCTATATTCCCGTCTAAATCATTTATATAAATGATGAAAAGCAGTGGACCCAGACTTGATCTTTGTGGCACACTGCTGGTCACAGGCCTCCAGTGTGAAAAACAACCCTCCGTCAACCTCTGTTTCCTACCTTCAAGCCAATTTTGTATCCAGTTGGCTAGCTCCCCTGGATCCCATGTGATCTAGCCTTGCGTACTAGCCTACCATCCAGAACCTTGTCGAACACCTCACTGAAGTCCATATAGACAACGTCCCCCATTCTGCCTTCATCAATCTCCTTTGTCACTGCTTCAAAAAACTCAATCAAGTTAGTGAGACACAATTGCCCATGCACATTCGATCCACCAAATTTCGTACTAATGAAGTCAAGTATGGCTGATAGCTGTAGGCCAATGGAATGTCTTCACAGTTCAGATTGAAATCAAGCTGGATCTGAGATGTGCCAAAGTTCAGCTTCGTATCCGGCTGTCAGAAATACTGGGAAGAATCCTATTTTCTTTTGGGCTAAGTGTGTGTCACTTGGAATTTTTTGGAGGTGTGTTCGCCACAAAGCTTAGTGAGTATTTTTTCTTGCCGTATCCTATGAAACCCACCTCACGAACTATTGACAGTGACCTTGTGGTGTCTGATTCTAGCCCATCTTATTGCACTGCCATTTCCCAGAGCAGTTGCCCACTCACTGGATATTGAGTTGACCAGTATCCCTGTTATTGCACCATCTTTAAAAACCAGAGCTTCCCCGCAGGGTTCCTGACATTTGGCCGGGAGACATGAGGATATCAGTGCCCCACTTTGTGGGCATAGATCTGGAGTTTCTGCTGGGGGAGTTGGGGCACAGGGGAGATGTTCTCTTCCCCCAGGACAGTGAGGGCAGTGACATCAGACTATGCCCAGCCTGGTATGAGGTTGCCACCCAGGTCACTGCTCTCTCAGCTCTCTGGAGGAATGCCCAACTGTATAGGGAGGAGATCACTGACCTTCAGCGCTCTGCCAGTGCAAATGCCACCACCTTTCTCTCTGATTGCTCACACTCACACTCTCCCTCTGCTACTGCCTCCCACCTCCCACCAAGGCTCATGCTGTCCAACCCTCACTGCAGCCTGTGACATCTTCCCTCACTCGCTCTTGCCCACCACGAGCCCGACAGCACTAACCCTGCATGCCCTCGGTACTGCCTACTCACTCACTCAAGGCACTTCCCAACTGTGCCAACAGGAGCAGACCATTAAATATAGGAGCAGAACTAGGCCATTCATCCCATCAACTCTGGTCCACCATTCAATGATATCATGGTTGATCTGATAAGTCCTTAACTCAAGTTTCCTGCTTTTTCCTCATAACCGCTTTGATTCCCTTAATTATTAGAAATCGGTCTCTCACAGCCTTGCTGTGCCATCCTCTTCCACCTCCCTTGACACTTGCCTTTCTCTCTCATTCCAGGAGGATCAGTCAGAAAGAGTTGAGACTGGTGGTGGGCTGTCTGCCAATCAGGTCCTTACCCCTGAGGTGGAGAGTATCCTGACTTTGACTGCTCTCCACCCTCCCAAGCAGCTGCCTGACTGTGTCCAAGTCCTTGGGCTGCTGGTGAAGGCTGTCTTTGACCCACTGAGCTGGGACTCCCTGAGTGAAGTGTGTCTCCCTTGACTGAGGAAAGCTGCCATTCATGACCTTCCTGGCTTCATGTCTGTGCTGAATGGCACGGCAATCCAGCCGCACGGTGAACCTGGGATCTCTGGCTGAGGGGCAAAGTGCAAAAAGCCAATGCAAGGCAAGGGATACTGGGAATCTCCAGGCAAGTTCAGAGTGAGTGAGCAGTAAGACAAGAAGGTCTTTTTTTTATTTCAAAGATATACTTTATTCTTAAAAATATCTGTATACATACTTACTCTGGTTCTGTATAGTAGCATATGAAGAAACAAACAAACATTGGATAAAAACTGAAAGAACTGCGGATGCAGGAACAAAAGTAGAAGTTGCTGGAAAAGCTCAGCAGGTCTGGCAGCATCTGTGAAGAAAAAAGTTAGAGTTAACGTTTCAGGTCTGCTGACCCTTCCTGAGAACAATGGAGTTTGACTTCATCCAACAAACGAACCAAAGGCATTTCTTACTTGTTAAAGATCATATTTGAGGCACTGGAGCGTCCGATAACTGAACAGACCCCCATTTACCTTCAGCAGGAAGATCTTAGACAGAGGCCTATCCCCACTGTGCCTTGGCAGCAGCTGCCCCTAGCTTTACTGCATCTCTCAGCACAAAGTCCTGGACTTTGGAATATGCTAGTCTGCAACACTCAGTCAGGTCAATTCCTTGTTCTAGAAGACAAACAAGTTTTGGGCAGACCAAAGAGCGTCTTTCATCAAGTTGATGGTCCTCCAGGCACAGTTGATGTTTGTCTCAGTGAGTCCAGACTGCAGAGCCAAGAGTCCTGTATCACGGAGCTGCTTGGAACGCACCTCAACAAAAACCACTGTATCTTTCTCCAGGATAACAAGCATGGGGCTGGATGAACACAGCAGGTCAAGCAGCATCATAGGAGCAGGAAAACTTGACGTTTCGGGCCTAAACC
>JAHRHZ010000012.1:3685992-3698453 GCA_024137785.1 Ginglymostoma cirratum
GAAGGGTCTAGGCCCGAAACGTCCAGCTTTCCTGCTCCTATGATGCTGCTTGGCCTGCTGTGTCCATCCAGCTCCACAACTTGTTATCTCGGATTCTCCAGCATCTGCAGTACCTTTTACCTCTGATACAATTTTATCCCTTTTGAGTGTGCTCTGACACTTTTTATAGTCATCTAGGGATTCACTTGAGTCCGATAGCTTAAACCCAATGTATGCTTTCTTCTTTTTCCTGACCAGAGCCTCAATATCCCTTGTCAGCCAGGGATCCCTAAACCCTGTCAGCTTTTCCCTTCACCCTAACAGGGACACACATGAATAACCTGGTCAGCATTTAAATTAAGCACAATTAAATTTATTTCCAACCTCCAAAGTGAAAAATGTGACAGGCATCACGGTTGAAAAATGTACAGATGAATGGACAGAAGTGTACAA
Organism: Ginglymostoma cirratum; assembly: GCA_024137785.1. Lineage (NCBI taxonomy): Eukaryota > Metazoa > Chordata > Chondrichthyes > Orectolobiformes > Ginglymostomatidae > Ginglymostoma > Ginglymostoma cirratum. Next base: position 3,686,425 of record JAHRHZ010000012.1, read on the forward strand.
AGGAGACACGGACATGATCCAGATTGTTTTCTCAGGATCTACTGTAACTAAAGGACAAAACTGCAATCAATAACTGGGGCAGTCAAAATAATTTTCTAGGTTTAATTTTGTTTTCTTTGTCCATTTTGTTGAATTAATTATCAAAATATTGGTGTTGGAGAAAGAAATTGGAATGGACTCTCACAGATCATCCGATCAGGCGACAGAGCATCCATTCGCTTTCCAATTGGTCATGTGGAGGGATGGATTGTGAGGAAGGGCATGTCCTTGTTCAATAGCATTGTGTGAGGATGGCTTGATCGAATCTCCCAGGAATAGCGTGGTTGACTTCGACCTGTTTACCTGTTTTATTCTAGATCTGCTAATATTCTTAACAACAAATATCTGGATGCCTCTGTCCAGTCGTAACAGCACACACAGAAGCCGTTCAGGCTATCGAATCCAGACTGGTCGTGAAAGCTTCAGTTGGCCACCAGCATCTACAGATATTTGGGGTAGACTGATCTACAGTTTCGCAAGACCTTTTGATCAAAACGTGCTCACTGATTCCAATCCACTATGGCCTCCGTCCGATGTTAAGGTTAATTCCTTGCTTTTGTTTCATCATTATTATCAATCAACAGAGCTATCACGCAGTACCTGCTCAGCAATAACCTGCTCAGTGACACCCAGTTTGGGTTCCGCCAGGGACACTCAGCTCCTGATCTTATTACAGCCTTGGTTCAAACATGGATACAAAGAGGAACTTAAAAGGAGAAGTGAGAGTCACTGCCCTTTACATCAAGACCACATTTGACCGAGTGTGACATCAAGGAGCCTTCAAAAATCCAGAATCAATGGCTATCAGGGGTTAAATCTCTCCGCTGGTTGGAGTCATATCTGACACACAGAAGATAGTCATGGTGTTAGAGGTCAGTCATCTCTGCAGGAGTTCCCCAGGGTAGTGTCCGAGGCCCAACCATCTTCAGCTGCTTCATCAATGACCTTCCCTCCATCACAAGGTCAGAAGTGGGGATGTTCGCCAGTGATTGCAGTGTTCAGCACAATTTATAACTCCTCAAATGCTGAAGCAGTCCATGTCTAAATGCAAAAAGATCTGGACAATATTCACATTTTGGCTGATAAGTGAAGAGGGACTGGAGTTCAGAATAATGTGGGGGAATGTCATAGAAACCTGTATAATTCTAACAGGACTAGACAGGGTTAATGCAGAAAGGATGTTCCCAATGAGTGGGCAGCCCAGAACCTGGGGTCACAGTCTAAGGATGCAGGTGGGCCATTTAGGACTTAGATGAGGAAAACGTTCTTCACCCAGAGAGTGGTGAGCCTGTGGAATTCTCAGCCACAAATGTTGCTGAGGCCAAAACATTGAATGTTTACAAAAAGGATTTAGATATAGTTCTCAGGGCTAAAGAGATCAAAGGCTACAGGGAGAAAAGGGGAACAGGAGACTGAGTTGGACGATCAGCCAGGATCATATTGAATAGTGGAGCGGGCTTGAAGGGCTGAAAGGCCTATTGCTCCTATTTTATGTATCTAAGTAACATTTGCAGCACAAATGCCAGGCAATGACCATCTCCAATAAGAGAGAATCAAACCATCATCTCTTGACATTTAATAAAATCGCTGAATCTTCACTATCAAGGAATTGGGGGGATTAAAGGGAATTGAGAGACTGCTGTGTGCTCTGTTTTACAGAGATATGGCTCGCTCCTGCTACACCTGACTGTACCTTACAACCTGATGGCTTCTCAGTTCACTGAATGGACCACACAGTGTCCTTGGGCAAGGTAAAGGGTGAAGGAGTCTGCCTCCTGGTCAATACTCCTCGGTGGTCAGACATGATGACCCTAGCGAGTTACTGCTGCTCAGACCTTGAAAATCTAACGATGAAGTGCCATCCCTAGTACCTGCCAGGGGAGTTCACTTCTGCTATCCTTATAGCAGTGTACATCCCATGGCACATGGAAGTGAAGAGTGCACTTGATGAAATATATACCGCCACAAATAGCCTTGAGATGGAATATTCCAAGGCCTTGTTCATCATGGCCAGTGACTTCAACCAGGCCAACCTCAAGAACGTGTTCCCAAAATACCATCAACACGTCTCCTGTCCCAGCAGAGGCCCAACCACCCCGGACCATCGCTACACAACCATCAAAGACATCTACCGTTCCATTCTGTGCCTGCAGTTTGGTAAATCAGACCATAACGTTGTTCTCTTTCTCCCGGCTCACAAGCAGAAGCTGAAGCGTGAGGATCCAGTCCAAGAAGTCGTACGTCCATTATGGTCTGAGGTAATGGATGAGCTCCTATGTGACTGCTTGGAGTCGATGGACTGGTCCATGTTTGAGAACTTCATCAGTAAGTGTTTAAAGGACTGCATGCTGAAGAAGTTAATCCAAACGTTTTCCAGCCGGAAACCACGAATGAACCGGGAGATCCACCCCCTACTGAAATCCAGGTCTGAGGCATTCTAGTCGGCTGACCCTGATTTACGTAGGAAATCCAGGTACGACCCACAGTCTGCGGGTCAGGAAGTCAAGGATCCAGTTGCAGAGGGTGGAAGCAGAGTCCTAGGTCTCAGATTTTGAAGATGGGTTTGGTTGGAATTATGGCGTTGAAGGCAGGTCTAAAGCAAATAATGATGTAGATGTCCTTCTTATCCAGATGTTCCAGGGATGATGGTAAGGTCAGAGAGACGGTGTCTGCTGTGGACATGTTGTGACAGTAGGTGAATTGTAATGGATCAAGGCAATCTGTGAGGGTGGAGTTAATGTGAGCCATGACTAACCTCTCAAAGCTCTTCATAACGATGGATGTCAGAGCCACTGGGTGGCAGTGATAAAACCATGTTGTCTGATTTTTCTTTGGCACCGGGATGAGAGTGGACTTCTTGAAGCAGGTGAGAACCTCACATTGGAGTAAAGAGAGGTTAAAGATGACTGAAAATACTCCTGTCGGCATGTCTGTGCAGGACCTGAGTGCACAGCTGGGGACTCCATCCGGGCCTATTGCTTTCCATGGGTTCACTCTTCTGAAGGATGGTCCGACGCCTGTGGTGGTGACTGTAGGTACAGGTACACCCCGGCAGGGACTGTGGGTACAGGTATACCCGGGCTGGTGACTGTGGGCACAGGTACACCTGCGGGGGTGACTGTGGGTACAGGTATACCCGCAGGGGTGACTGTGGGTACAGGTACACCTGCGGGGGTGACTGTGGGTACAGGTATACCCGTGGCGGTGACGCTGGGTACAGGTATACCCGCGGCAGTGACTGTGGGTAGAGGTTTACCCCCGAGGGTGACTGTGGTACAGGTACACCCCCGGCAGTGACTGTGATTACAGGAGCATTGAGCTCCTCAGTGAAGGATTCACCGTTGTCAGCAATTCTACTCGACTTTGTTTTGTAGCCCATTATATTGTGTAAGCCTTGCCACCGTCGGTGTGTGTTTGTGTGATTAGTGTGGGTCTCTAGTTCAGTCTGGTGTTGTCTCTTGGCATCACTGATGGCTTTCACTTTCCTCACTCAGCCGCTTCCATCGGCCCCCACATTGCTGTGGGTCTGGAGTGACATGTCGACTGGACCAAATAACAATAAGTGATGCGGTTAAGGACACTAGTGAACCAGATCAGTCTTTGCAACAATTGACAGACATTTTCATTGGCTGGTATTTATGAAACTAGTATTAAATTCCAGATTTTATTAGTTAGGTTGAAACTCAACCAGTTGTTTGGTGGGGTTTGAACTCTTGTCTCCAAAAGATTAGCCTTGGTTTGCTGGATTACTCGTCCCATGACCTTACCGCTGCATTACTGCTTTGCTACCTGAGGGGCAGGCAAGGCCTCAGTTTGGAGTTCTGTCTGTCTGACAGTGCAATGTTTCCCCAGCACAGCACCAGCAGCATCAGCTGGGATCTCCTCTTCTGGACACTGTGTTTAATGTCGAATCTAACATCTAACAAGCACCACTTTCCTCTAACTCCGGAGGAAGAAGAGAGTCATTGATGTGGTGATTAGGGTTGTGGCCCTTGTTACATTTCCTTCGGATTTGCATCGAGCTGCAGACCACAATCTCACTCACACACACGCACGCACGCACACACACGCACGCACGCACACACACAAATACACAAATACACACATGCAAACACACACACACATATACACACACACATGCATACACACATACACACACACGCACACACACGCACACACACATGCACACACACACGCACACACACACGCGCGCACACACACGCACACACACAGACACACACATGCACACAAATACACACACACACACGCACACACACACGCACACACGCACACACGCACACACGCACACACACACACATACACAAATACACACACGCGCACATACACACGCAAACACACACACACATACACACACACAGACACACACACACACGCACACATGCACACACACACGCACACACAAATACACACACACACACGGGCGTGCGCGCACACACGTGCACACACGTGCACGCACACACACAGATGGGCATGCACACATACACACGCACACATGCACACACGGGCGTGCACGCACACGCACACGCACGCGCACACACACACTCGGTTGCGCAAACACACACATACACATACACACGCACACATACATTGCCACCCAGGTTGATAGTGCTGTTAAGAAGGCATACGGTGTGTTAGGTTTCATTGGTAGAGGGATTGAGTTCCGGAGCCGTGATGTCATGCTGCAACTGTACAAAACGCTAGTGCGGCCTCACTTGGAATATTGTGTACAGTTCTGGTTGTCCCATTACAGGAAGGATGTGGAAGCATTGGAAAAGGTGCAGAGGAGATTTACCAGGATGTTGCCTGGTCTGGAGCGAAGGTCTTATGAGGAAAGACTGAGGTACTTGGGTCTGTTCTCATTGGAGAGAAGAAGGCTAAGAGGGGATTTAATAGAGACCTACAAAATGATCAGAGGATTAGATAGGGTGGACAGTGAGAGTCTTTTTCCTAGGATGATGACGTCGGCTAGTACGAGGGGGCATAGCTGCAAATTGAAGGGTGATAGATTTAAGACAGATGTCAGAGGCAGGTTCTTTACTCAGAGAGTGGTAAGGGCGTGGAATGCCCTGCCTGCCAATGTAGTTAACTCAGCCACATTAGGGGCATTTAAACAGTCCTTGGATAAGCATATGGATGATGATGGGATAGTGTAGGGGGATGGGCTTAGATTAGTTCACAGGGTGGCGCAACATCGAGGGCCGAAGGGCCTGTTCTGCGCTGTATTGTTCTATGTTCTATGTTCTATATACACACACACGCACACATACACATACACACACACATGCACACACGCACACATACACACACACATACACACGCACACATAGACACACACACACACGGGCATGCGCACACACACACACATGGGCATGCACACATACACATGCACACATGCACACACATACATGCGCACACACATCAAACAACCATGATACCTCACCTTGCCATTTGTCAGGAGACTCATCAAAGGGTTGTTCTGGGTCCCATTGCACACAGAAAACCACACAAAAAAGCCACCAGCCTTTGCACCATTTCAGCAGCTCGGTGATTTCACAGACGCGAATGCAGCACATGTAGCAACAGGATTCTGTCGAATCATTGTGACAAAAACACGGAGGTTCTAACCACTTCCTTTCAAGGCCCACTGACCGTGACAGGCACTGAGCAATTCTCACGTCTGAATCTCATCGTGAGAGATGAAAATTGATTTCAATAAAATATCTGGAATAATAACTAATGGCAACCGTGTAACCAGTATTATAAAAACCCATCTGGTTCACTCATGTCCTATAGGGAAAGAAACCCTCCATCCTTACCTGGTTTGGCCTACATGTGACTGCAGACCCACAGCAACGTGGTTAACTCTTCACTTCTGAGGGAATGGCGATAAATATTGACTTAGTCAGCAATACCCACATTCAGTGAATGAATGCAAAAAAGTCATTTAAAAATAACACTAACAATTTATGAACGCTATTATCTCAAATGAGAGAATTGAAAAGCAGTCTCTGATTCTGTGGATTATATGTTAGAACTTTTTGGAAAGTGAGAACTGTTTTGTCCAAATCCAGATGATGTTAGCTCGAAGTAAGAATCCATGTGGATGGCAGGGAGGGACAGATCTCTCCGCATCTATGAATTTTGCAATTTCTCACTATTTAGATAATTTAGATTCAATAACTTTTCTTCCTGCCAAAATGAACCATTTTGCATTTTGTCACATTATTCTCCAGATGACAGATATTCACCCATTGATTTAATCTCTCTATATCTGTTGTAATCTCCTTATGTCCTCTTCAAAACGAACTTTCTCACCAATTTTACATCATAAGCAGCTTCAGCAACATGACCTTCTCTGACCCTTCACCTAAAATGTAAAATACTGATGCCTCGTCCTACTGTATTTGCCAAGTGTTTGCCTGCTCACTCAACTTGTCCAAATCACCGAGTAGCCTCCTTGCATCCTCCTCACGACTCACAGCCTTGCCCAAATTTTGTGTCATAGAGTCATGCAGCACAGAAACAGACCCTTCGGTCCAGCCAGTCCATGCTGACCAAAGTCCCAAACTAAACAAGTCCCACCTGCCTGCTCCTGGCCGATGTACCTCCAAACCTTTCCTATTCATGTATCTATCCAAATGTCTTTTAAGCATTGTAATTGTACCCACATCCACCACTTCGTCAGGAAGTTCATTCCACATGCAAACCACCCTCTGTGTCATTAGCAAACTTGGAATTAAATCCAGGTGATTGATATTTATATTGTGAATAGCTAGGGCTCAAGCACTGTTCCTCGCATTATACCACTGCTTGCCACTCAGAAAAAGACTGTGCCACAGGTATGACCCTCAGTAAACCTGACCTACAGTTCAAAATTTAGAAGAACCGGATTATCTACTTAAAGAGACAAATGAATGGGTTTTACAGAGTAGATGACACAGAATGCAAAGCAGAGGGCCCTGTAATGTCAGAGAGCTGAGCCCCGTAATGTCAGAGAGATGGGCCCTGTAATGTCAGAGAGATGGACCCTGTAATGTCAAAGAGATGAGCCCAATAATATCAGAGAACCGGGCTGGTAATGTCAGAAAGATTGGTCCTGTAATGTCAGGGAGATTGACCCAGTAATGGCAGAGATCCGGGCCCAGTAATTTCAGAGAGATGGACTCCTGTAATGTCAAAGAGATGGGCCTGGTAATGATAGAGAGATGGGCCCCGTAATGTCAGAGATATGGACCCTGTAATGTCAGAGAGCCGGGCCCAATAATATCAGAGAACCGGGCCAGTAATGTCAGAAAGATTGGCCCTGTAATGTCAGGGAGACTGGACCAGTAATGGCAGAGATCCGGGCCCAGTAATTTCAGAGAGATGGACCCTGTAATGTCAAAGAGATAGGCCCGGTAATGATAGAGAGCCAAGCCCAGTAATGTCAGAGAGATTTGCCTAGTAATGTCAGAGAGATAGACCCAGTAATAGAGTGATAGAGTATGGAGACAGGCCCTTCAGCCCAAACTGGTCCATGCCGACCAAAATTTCTGTGCACTTGGTCCATATCCTTCTAAACCTTTCCTATCCATGTATTCGCCCAAATGCCTTTTAAATATTGTTAATGTACCTGCCTCAACCACTTCTGCTGGCAGCTCATTCCATATGCATACCACTGTCAGTGTAAAGAAGTTGCCCCCCCCGCATCCCCCTCCGGTTCCCATTCATTCTTTCCCCTCCTACCTTAAACTGATGCCCTCTAGTCCTCAATTCCCTTATTCTGGGAAAAGGACTGAGTGCATTCACCCTATCCATGCCTCTCACGATCTTATGCACTGCTATAAGATCTCACCCTCCTCAGTCTCCTATGCTCTAAGGAAAAAGGTCCTAGCTTGTCCAACCTCCCCTCCCTATAACTCAGTCCCTTGAGACCTGGCAACATCCTTGTAAATTTCTTCTGCACTCTTTCCAGTTTAATAACATCCTTCCTATAGCAAGGTGACCAAAACTGAACACAATACTCCCAAGTACAGCCTCACCAACATCCGGTACGACAGCAACATAACTTCCAAACTTCTGTACTCAATGCCCTGACTGATGAAGGCCAGTGGGCCAAGAGCCACATTCCCTGCCCTGTCTACCTGTGACTCCACTTTCAGAGAACTGTGCACCTGAACGCCAAGGTCTGTCTGTTCCACTATACCCCTTAAGGCCCTACCATTCACCATGAAACTCCTACTTTGATTTGACTTTCCAAAATGCAACACCTCACACTTATCACTATTAAACTCCATTTGTCATTTCTTGGACCACTTCCCCAGCTGATCAAGATCCTGCTGCAATTTCTGATAACCTTCCTCACTGTCCGTGGTACCACCTATTTTAGCGTCATCTGCAAACTTACTAATCATGCCTTGTACGTGCTCATCCGAGTCATTGACATAGATAACAAACAGCAATGGGCCCAGCACTGACGCCGAGGCACACCATTACTCACGGGCCTCCAGTCCAACAACCATTCTTCCACCATTACTCTCTGCTGCCTACCAAAAAGCCAATTGTGTATCCAACTTGCCAGCTCTCCCTGGATTCCATGTGATCTAACCTTCCAGAGCAGCCTACCATGTGGAACCTCATCAAAGACCTTACTGAAATCCGTATAGACTACGTCTACTGCTCTGCCCTCATCAACCTTCCTGGTCACTTCATAAAAGAACTCTGACAAATTTGTGTGGCATGATCTCCCAAGCATGAAGCCATGCTGACTACTCCTAATCAAACCCTGTCTTTCTAAATGCATGTATATCTTATCCCTTAGAATCTTATCAAGTAACTTACCTACCACAGATGTTAAATTTACTGGTCTATAATTCCCAGGTTTTTCTTTGCAGCCCTTCTTGAATAAGGGTACAACATTCGCTACCCTCCAATCATCCGGGACCTCACCCGTGGCTAACGATGATGCAAATATCTCAGCCAGGGCCCCTGCAATTTCTTCTCTAGCCTCTTGCAGGGTTCTATCTGATCAAGACCAAGTGATTTATCCACCTTCATACATTCTAATACTTCCAAAACCTCCTGTACTGTGACATGGACTGTCCCTAAGATATCGCCTCTAACTTCCCCAAGTTCCCAAGTCTTCATATCTTTCTCTATGGTAAACACAGAAGAGAAATATTCATTGAGGACATCACTCATCTCCTGCAGTTCCACACATACATGTCCACTTTGGTCCTTCAGGGGTTCTATTCTCTTTCTAGTTATTCTTTTTCCTTTAATATACTTAAATCTCCTTGGATTGACTCTAATCTTCTCAGACAAAGCTATCTCATGCCACCTGTTCACCCTCCTGATTTCCTTCTTCAGTAAATTCCTGTATCCCCAATATATCTCCAGGGATTCGCTTGATCCCAGCTGCTTGTATCTGAACCATGTTTCCTTTTTATCTGGTTAACGCCTCAATATCTCTTGCCAGCCAGAGTTTCCTATCCCTGCCAACCTTGCCCTTCACCCTCATAGGAACATATAGACCTTGAACTCTAGCTATAATGCTTTAAAAGGCGTCTCACTTGTCGGAGGTCCCTTCAAACTACTCCAAACAACCCCTGCAAGCTCCTGTCTAATTCCTTCAACATTCACCTTGCCCCAATTTAGAACCTCAACCTGTGGACCAGTTTTGTCCTTCTCCAAAACTATTTTAGGTACTCCTTGATACCAGCCCCACAACAGTCCAGTGCAGGTGATTGCTTCCAGGGTCTAATATATGCGCCAATGTGATGCCCCCCTCTCTCTCTCAGTTGCCCTCTGCTGGACGCTCTTCCTCCTGTTGATCACGGGAGCTGTTGCCAGATGATTCATTCTTCAGTGCAGGCAACTGCTTCCAGGATCTAATGTACGTACTAAAGTAATGCCTCTCCCTCTCAGTCGTCCTCTATTGAACACTCTTTTTCCTGCTAAAGTCAGAGAGATGGGCCTGGTAATGTTAGAGAGATGGGCCCAGTAATGACAGAGAGATAGACCCAGTAATGTCAGAGAGATGGGCCCAGTAATGTCAGAGAGGTGGGTGAGCAATGTCAGAGAGATGGGCTAGTAGTTACAAGTTGCCATCTTGAAAATGCTCCCCTTTTACCAATTCTTTTTTTTTAGCTGGCCAATCCTCCATCAGTGCTAATATACTTCCTCCAACACCATGGTCTCTTATTAAATAGCTTAATGGGGGAACGTATCCTGAACGTAGGAGATATTGATGTTTTTCCTATAGTGTTAGCATTCCTCCAGGCAACTGAGATTGCTTTAACAAAGGTGATTACCTCAGACCAGGCTGGCATGGTCTGGTATCGTCACCCCCACTCCTGGTCCTGGGGATAGACTTCCCATGCAGCACCCTGGTCAGCAGGATCTGCAAATCCCTACCTGCAAAGCAAGGCGCCAGTTTCCTCTTGTCTGCCATGTCTGGTCAAATGTCAGGAACTGTAGGAGGCACCTCTGGACTGACAGTCCTTGTCTGGGTGCACAACAGCCCTTAAAAGATAACACTGACACTGGGGATGCTGGGAAGTTCTGGGAACTGCTGTGAATTCTTCTGGAAATGGTGTGTGGTCAGATGGGGTGGGAAGAGCGATCAACACGATGACTTTGGTAAGATCTGGTGAGTAAACCTGCCTGGCCTCGCAGATGGAATCACTGCATGAAACCCAACATGGCTCGCACTTTTCTAAAAGGCTGTAAGCTCCAGCTTTACATCTTTGATCTGTGATCTCAGTCTGTTCAGGGACCGTGGCACATGGATAGGGAGTAAAATCGGATCAAGCTCAGGATGAACGAGCACTAGGCCAGGGAAAACATTCCGAATGGCCTCACCGTGTGTAGGTGGATGTTTGAATTTCCGTAGGGGATAGTGATATGGAGTGGGTGGGGACAATGCGAGGTTTCTGTCTGAAGATTTCACCTCTCCGTGAGCTCCCACTGGGTAATATAGTTGCAATTGTTCCCAGCAGCTTCCTCCTTGGGCCAGTTCTTGTTCTCTTTCCTGTGTCCTTAATCAAGTGTATGAACAATTTCCTATTTCGCATTTCCTTTCGCTGCCCTCCCCTTCCCTCAATTTAAAGTGAGGTTATCACAGTTCACAGTACAAACAGAGCATGTTCAGTGCATTCACTTGTGCTTGGGCTGATATCAAACACACAGAAAATTGGAGAAGGTCATTTGGCCCTTCGAGCCTGCTGCACCTCCCTGTATGATCATCATCCGATTTAATACACTGTTCAGTTCCTACTTTCTCCCCAGACCCTTTGATCCTTTTAGCCCCAAGAACTATATCTATCTCCCCTCGAAAACATTCAATGTTTTAACATCAACTGCTTCCTGTGGCAGAGAATTCCACTGGCTAGCCACTCTCTGATGAAGACATTTCTCATCTCAGTCTTAAATGGCCTGCCTATTACCCTTAGACTGTGATCTCTGGTTCTGGACTTCCCTGGTTATTGGGAACATCTTTCCTGCATTTACCCCTGTCTAGTCTTGTTAGAATTTAATGGATTTCTATGAGATCCCCCGCATTCTTCTAGACTCTAGTGTATATAATCCTAGCCAGTCCAGTATCTCTTCATACATCACTCCTGCCATCCAGGAATCAGTCTGGTAAACCTTTGACACACTCCCTCCATTGTCAGAACGTCCTTCCTCAGATAAAGAGACCAAAACTGTACACAATACTCCAGGTGTGGTCTCACTGAATGAGTTGGAATCAGGCTGTTTGGGCTGAATTTTTGTTGAGGGTTAAGTTCCCACAGTTAGGCTGAAAACAATGGTCATCCTCAATCTGGTGGAGGGCAGGACCTTACTGAGGCAGCATTTTGCTACTGCTGGCCAATTAAAACAGCTCTACTGGAGTTACAGAGATAACAAGGTGTGGAGCTGGATGAACACAGCAGGCCAAGCAGCATCATAGGAGCAGGAAAGCTTGACGTTTTGGGCCTGGACCCTTC
>JAHRHZ010000012.1:3698853-3714404 GCA_024137785.1 Ginglymostoma cirratum
GTTAACTCTGTTTTCTCTTTCACAGATGCTGCCAGACCTGCTGAGCTTTTCCAGCAACTTTGTTTTTCTTCCTGATTTACAACATCCGCAGTTCTTCTGGTTTTTAATGTTCTGGGGACATGAGTTCAAATCCAACCCTGGCTGAAAATAACATTTGAATTTGATACAAATCTGGAATAAAAAAACTAGTTGATTGTTATAGACACCCATCTGGTTCACTAATGCCCTTTAGGGAAGGAAATCCGCCACCTTTACCTGGTCTGGCCTACATATAGCATTGTGACCCATAGCATTGTGGCTGTGACCCAGACCCATAGCATTGTGGCTGACTCTTAACTACCCTCTGGGCAATTAGGATGGGCTATAAATACTGGCCTGGCCAGCAATGCCAACATCCAATAAACCAATAAAACAAAACATACTCCCAAACCTGCTGAGCATTTCTAGAATTTTCAACTTTAACATCATGAAATTCTGAGCTGAAGCTTTGAGAGAATGACCTTATTATTAAGGCCACTTCTGGCACTCCTCTTACATATTTTAAAAGTTTTCCCCTTCAAGCTTTTCTTTTCTTCATTTGTGGGACGTGGGCATAGCTGCTGGTCAGCATTATTGCCCGTCCCTAGTTGGCCCTTGAGAAGGTGGTGGTGAGCTGCCTTCTTGAACCGCTGCAGTCCATGTGCTATCGGTTGACCCACAATGTCCCTGGGGAGAGGATCCTAGAATTCTGACCCAGTGACAGTGAAGGAAGGCTGATACACTTCCAAGTCAGGACAGTGAGTGGCTTGGAGGGGACCTTGCAGGTGGTGGTGTTCCCATGTATCTGCTGCACTTGTCCTTCTAGATGGACGTGGTCATAGGTTTAGAAGTTGCTGCCTAAGGAGCCTTGATGATTTTTGCAGTGCATCTTGTAAATGGTAGACACTGCTGCTATTGAGTATCGGTGGTGGAGGGGCTGAATTGCTGGCAGTCAAGTGGCTGCTTTATCCTGGATGGTGTCAAGCTTTCTTGAGTGTTGTTGGGGCTGCGCTCATCCAGGCAAGTGGGGAGTATTCCATCACACTCCTGACTTGTGCCTCGTAGATGGTGGACATGTTTTGGGGAGTCAGGAGGTGAGTTACTTGCAGAAGGATTCCCAGCCTCTTGTAATGACTGTAACTACATGACCAGTCCAGTTGAATTTCTGGTCAAAGGTAACCCTTTGTCAAGGGGGCAATGGTTAGATTGTTCTCTTATTGGAGATGGTCATAGCCTGGCACTTTTCACAGGCTGTGGGCATCACTGGCAAGGCCAGCAGTTCTTACCATCGCCAATTACCTTTGATCTGAATATATTCCTCAGCCATTGCAAAGGACAATTAAGACTCTGAAAAAGAGTCATACTGGACTTGAAACATTAACTCTGTTTCTCCCTCCACAGATGATGCCAGACTTGCTGAGGTTCTCCAGCAATGTTTTTATTTCTGATTTCCAACATCTGCAGTAATTTGCTATTCATTATGAATCAATCTGGTCTGGAGTCACATGTAGAACAGACTGGGTAAGGACAACAGAGTTACTTCCCTGAAGGGTATTAGTGAACCCGATGGGTTTTTCAAGAATTGATGAGAGCTTTACAGTCACTACTACTCAGACTAGTTTTCAACTCCAAATTTATTAATTGATTTTATATTCTATCAGCAGCCATGACTGGATTTGAACCGATGACTCCAGAGCATTATCTGGGCCTCTGGGTTACTAATCCAGTGACGTGACCTTGTGGCAACATTTCCCCTCTAGTTCACACAGTTATTGTTGAATCTGCTTTCTTCCACCTTTTAGTTCTAATTCATGTTAAGAACATTTCTCATTCACCTCATCAGCCCAGTCCTGAGAAAGGGTTTCAGTCTGAAACGTTGACTTTCCTGCTCCTGGATGCTGGCTGATCTGCTGTGCTTTACAAGTCTCACACCTACAGACTCTGGCTTCCAGCATCTGCAGTCCTGGGCTCCTTTCTCGTTCACCTGAATGATTTAAAATCTGTATCCTCTGGTTCTTGATCATTCTGACAATGATCACATGACAACAGTGAGTAAGCGAAGACTCCACTCTGCATCCTGTAAACATCTCTAGTAGTTTCCGGAATTTCAATGCTCAGTCAGAGATTATCTCCCACTTTCATCCCGGTGTGTATTTTATTTTAGCTGAGAGCCTTGCAATTTGGTTTCACATCATTAATTCAGGATTCAAACACGGAAAACCAGGAAAACATTCGGCAGGTCAGGCACAAACTTTAGAAAGAGATAGAGTTAACTGCTGGGACTTCTATTGAGCCTGGTTAATTCTGGGGGGCATTTCAAAACAGTCATGCTGATTCCGGGATTCCCACTCCCATTTCCAGCAGCACCATCCTTGATCTTCAATGCCCATTGCGAGAAACACATTTCTGGCCATTTGATGCAGTATTTACAGTTCCCAGGTGGCCTCACTGTAGATGTTTAGCTGACTTTTAAGCTGTACAAGGAGTTTAGCTCAGTAGAGCTCCTGGTTTCCAGGTGCAATTTGAATGCCTGCTTTAATTGATTGATATCATTACGAGGTTGTAGTAAGTTCTGCGTTCTGTTTGTCAATGCCTGTATGTCTATTTGGACAATGTTAAGAGGTGGGGAGAAAAGGCAAATTTCAGTTATCTATTCTATGAGTGGCTCTGTCCTACTGACACTTATATAAGGCTGCAAGATCAGCCTGTATTTTTCAAAGCAGATTCCTGAATGGGTTATTTTTTAATTCCCTTGGCATCGGTTGCCATATGGTCCAATATGGTTCTGTGTGTTATGTATTGGGGGTGAGTGGGCAGTGATGGGGCGTGAATAAAAGACCTTTTGAATTTAATTTTATGAAGGTTTCTGCATGTAGGGCAGTGCAGCATGTTCTTCAGAAAGAGGCTACACGTTGTCAGGGGGCGGGGAGGGGTGCAGGTTTGAGATGCCCAGCTCCCTCACTGGAGCTGGCCCAGTCAGGAGTTCAGGGGTCAGGAGGACTAGCCTGGAAAAATTGATACCACTGGGAAGAGGGGTGGGATGGTGGGAATCAGGTTATTCCTGCCATTTTTAGAGTTGGCCAAACTCCACGGGTGTTGTAAGAGATAACAAGGTGTGGAGCTGGATGAACACAGCAGGCCAAGCAGCATCATAGGAGCAGGAAGGCTTGACGTTTCAGGCCTAGACCCTTCATCAGATAGATTCTGCTTGGCCTGCCGTGTTCATCCAGCTCCACACCTTGTTATCTCGGATTCTCCAGCATCTGTATTTCCTATTATCCATGGGTGTTGTGGTTGGTTGGCTCGCCGGGCTGGTTTGTTGTTCCGCAGACGTTTCATTACCCTGCTGGGTAACATCATCAGTGCAGCCACCGATGAAGCGCCGGTGTGTTTTCCTGCCTCGAAAAATTTCCTGCCTGGACAATATGTTACAGGGTGTGAACAGGGTGGACTATGGTGAGACATGGGACAGAATCAGGAGAAAAGTTCAGTGAGGCCCATTTGGATGCTGAGATCATGTCACTCTGTCTTTTACACTTTTCACAAGTGGTGTAGCGAGATTCTTGTTAGGCAGTGGCGAGATGCCAAGTGACACTCACTATCGTTTGTTAAATGCCTTGTTAACTCACCTCATTAATATTCAGCCTCTAACCTCACCAAACAAGCTCAACTTCAGGAAAACCCGACGAGGAAACCAGAGCGAGCACCTGGCGGAGTCAACTCATTGTTTGCTCTGAATAACCTCCATGTTGGAAACCAACATCTCCATGGTGACCAGATACACACACCTCCAATCCACAGATACTAGCATTTGACTTGTGCCCATGAATTCTTTTGGTAGATCTCCGAGCCGTTTACAGGACACATTCTGCCCTACAATACTGTGCCTCAGGCTGCCTTGGTAACTCTCATTATAATGCTGCAGCAAGGACACTGTGTACTCAGGGACACACCCCAGTTCATGAATGTACCAATCTGTATCTCTGGGCTGTTTGCTCAAACACTCTGAACTGACCTGGATGCTCGCAACATCCCTAACTTGCATCGACTCTTTCTGCTCTGCTTCCTCAACTGCGAGAGACACCATTGGGTTTTATCCCGTAGTTTTAGTTCCATTTCTAAATTTTGTGAGTGGTGCCGAGGTGTCTAGAAAGGTGTTTGTTTACATGCAATTAATTAGTATTTTTTATTCATTTACAGTTTGCTGGCTAGGTCACCATTTATTGCCCATCCCTTTTTGCCCAGAGGGCTAGTTAAGGGTCGACCACATTGCTGTGGGTCTGGAGTCACAGGTAGGCCAGACCAGGTAAGGATGGCAGTTTCCTTCCCTAAAGGACATTAGTGAACCAGATGGGTTTTTCCGACAATCGACAATGGATTCACAGTCATCACTAGATTCTTAATTCCAGATTTTTTCATTGAATTCAAATTCCACCATTTGCCGTGGTGGGATTCGAATCCAGGTCCCCAGAACATTACCTGGGTCTCTGGATTAACAGTCCAGTGATAATATCACTAATACTCCATTCCTGGGGTGAGCAGTTCAGTGCGTTAGAAAATGGCAGAGGAGGAAAAAAAAATGTTGGTTAGTCACAGGAATCCTGAATCGTGGAAAGGCAGAACTATCAGACTGTGCAGGTTTCAGTCAGAGAGATACGCTCGTTCACAGCAGGAGTACTTTAAGAAGGGAAGTAAAGGACTTCTTCCTGAAGTCATGAATGGTGCAGAATAAAACACCAATAGCAGAAGGCTGTGGTGTTCAAGGAACCCACTTTAAATGATAACATAGAAACACAGAAGATAGGAGCAGGAGGAGGCCATTCGGCCCTTTGAGCCTGCTCCGCCATTCATCATGATCATGGCTGATCATCCAACTCAACTGCCTAATCCTGCTTTCACCCCATAACCTTTGATCCCATTCACCCCCCAAGAGCTATATCTCTTCAGTACATTCAATGTTTTGGCATCAACTACTTCCTGTTGTAATGAATTCCACAGGCTCACCACTCTTTGGGTGAAGAAATGTCTCCCCATCTCCGTCCTAAAGCGTCTATCCTGAATCCTCAAACTGTGAACCCTGGTCCTGGACACACCTACCATCAGGAACGTCCTCCCTGCATCTACCCTGTCCAGTCCTGTTAGAATTTTAAAAGTCTTTATGAGATCCCCCCTCATTCATCTGAACTCTAGTGAAAATAATCCCAACCTAGTCAATCTCTCCTCATACATCAGACCCGCCATTCCCCGAATCAGCCTGATAAACCTTCGCTGCATTCCCTCAAGAGCAAGAGCATCCTTCCTCAGGAAATGAGACCAAAACTGCACACAATATTCTAGGTGTGGTCTCACCAAGGCCCTGTATAACTGCAACAACACATCCCTGCTGCTGTACTCAAAACCTCTTGCAATGAAGGCCAACATACCATTTACCTTCTTTACTGCCTGCTGTACCTGCATGTTTACCTTCAGCAACTGGGACACAAGGACACCCAGGTCCCACTGCACACTCCCCTCCCCCAATTTACAGCCATTCAGGCGGTAATCTGCCTTCCTGTTTTTGTTTCCAAAGTGAATAACCTCACATTTATCCAAACTATACTGCATCTGTTATTGATTTGCCCGCTCACCCAACCTGTCGAGATCACGCTGAAGGATCTCTGCGTCCTCGTCACAGTTCACCCTCCCACCCAACTTGGTATCATCTGCAAACTTGGAGATGTTATATTTTGTTCCCTCATCCAAATCATTAATATTTATCGTGAATAGCTGGGGTCCCAGCACTGATCCCTGTGGCACCCCACTAGTTACTGCTTGTCAATTTGAAAAGGACCCACTGATTCCTATTCTTTCTTTCCTCTCTGCAAATCTGTTTCCTATCCATCTTAATACACTTCCCTCATCCCACATGCTTTAATCTTGCACATTAATCTCTCATGTGGGACTTTGTCAAATGCTTTCTGAAAGTCCAAATATACTATAAATATACTATGTCAACTGGCTCCCCCTTGTCAACTCAACTAGTTACATCTTCATAGAATTCCAACAGATTCGTCAAGCATGATTCCCCCTTCATAAATCTATGCTGACTCTGTCTGATCCTGGCACTGCTTTCTAAATGATAAACAAGTCATGATAGCTGTTTGCTTCGTGCTCTCAGGGAGGGACACTAAATAAAGAAAACAGTGTCAGGTGACTATGAAAATTCATCAGAAAGAAACTGGTTACAGCTGTGGCAACTGAATAGGGATCTTTAAAGTAGAAACAGGATGATCATTCCCTGAGGTCTAACTATCTTTAAAGTTGTTGTTCAGAGTAAAAAGGTTGAATTTTTCTTTCTGATATTTAGTTGTGATGGGGGTCATTTCAAATAGCTCTCATATAGATTAAAATAGTTTTTACTTTATATCTGATAAACTCTGATGCTCTTTTGTGAAAAGATTTCAACATGCCAGATGTGGATTTACCCTCAAACAGCTGCCCCCAATCCACATTCCCCATTTCCTGTCTGATATTGTGGTAGTTAGCCTTCCACCAGTTTAGTGCTTTCACCCGAGGACTACTCTTATTCTTCCCATAAGTAACTTCAAATTTACAGAATTATGGTCACTGTTCCCAAAATGCTCCCCCCCACTTTGAACATCTGGCCAGGCTCATTCCCCAATACCAGGTCTAGTCAAGACGGAAAAACATACTTGACCTCATCCTTACTAATCTGCCAGCTGCAGATGCACCTGTCCATGACAGTATCGGTAAGAGTGACCATCACACAGTCCTTGTGGAGACGAAGTCCCACCTTCACATTGAGAATAACCTCCATCGTGTTGTGTGGCACTATCACTGTGCTAAATGGGACAGACTTCACACAGATCTAGCAACTCAAGACTGGGCATCCATGAGGAGCTGTGGGCCATCAACAGCAGCAGAATTATATTCCAGCACAACCTGTAACCTCATGGCCCGGCATATCCCCCACTCAACTATTACCATCAAGCCAGGGGATCAACCCTGGTTCAATGGAGAGTGTAGGAGGGTATGCCAGGAGCAGCACCAGGCATACCTGAAAATGAGGTGTCAACCTGGTGAAGCCATCAAACAGGACTACTTGCACACCAAACAGCGAAAGCAGCAAGTGTTAGGCAAGTGTTAAGCGATCCCACAACCAACGGATCAGATCTAAGCTCTGCAGTCCTGCCACATCCCATCGTGAATAGTGGTGGACAATTAAACAACTCACTGGAGGAGGAGGAGGCTCCACAAATATCCCCATCCTCAATGATGGAAGAGACCAGCACATCAGTGTAAAAGATATGGCTGAAGCATTTGCAGCGATCTTCAGCCAGAAGTGCTAAGTGGATGATCCATCTCAGCCTCCTCCAGTGGTCCCCAGCATTACAGATACCAGTCTTCAGCCAATTCGATTCACTCCGCGTGATATCAAGAAACAGTTGGAGACACTGGATACTGCAAAGTCTAAGGGCCCTGACAATATTCCGGCAATAGTACTGAAGACTTGTGCTCCAGAACTTGCCGCTCCCCTAGCCAAGCTGTTCCAGTACAGTTACAGCACTGGTATGTACCCAGAAATGTGGAAAATTGCCTAAGTATGTCCTGTACATATAAAGCAGGACAAATCCAACCTGACCAATTACTGCCCCATCTGTGTCCTCTCGATCATCACTAAAGTGATGGAAGGTGTCAGTAACAGTGCTATCAAGCAGCACCTGCTCAACAATAACCTGCTCAGTGACGCCCAGTTTGGGTTCTTCCAGAGCCACTCAGCTCCTGATCTCATTACAGCCCTGGTTCAAACACGGACAAAAGAGCTGAATTTCAGAGGTGAGGTGAAAGTGACAGTCCTTGACATTAAGGCTACATTTGACTGCATGTGGCGGCAAAACTGGAATCAATGGGTATCAGGGAGGAAACTCCCTGCTGGTTGGAGTCATATCTGACACACAGGAAGATGCTCGTGGTTGTTGGATGTCAGTCATCTCAGCTCCAGGGCAGGAGTTCCTCAGAGTAGTGTCCTAGGTGCAACCATCTTCAGCTGCTTTATCAAGGACCTTCCCTCCATCATAAGGTCAGAAGTGGGGATGTTCGCCGATGATTGCACAATGTTCAGCATCATTCGTGACTCCTCAGACACTGAAGCAGTCCATTTCACATGTAACAAGATCTGGACAATATCCAGGCTTGGGCTGACAAGTGGCAAGTGACATTTTCACCACACAAATGCCAGGCTATGGCCATCACCGATAAGAGACAATCTAACCACCACCCCCTGACATTCAATGGTGTTACTATCACTGAATCCCCCACTATCAACATCCTGGGGGTTACCATTGACCAGAAACTCAACTGGACTCACCACATAAACAGTGGCTACAAGAGCAGGTCAGAGGCTGGGAAGACTGCGGCGAGTAACTCACTCCTGACACCTCAAAGCCTGTCCACCATCTACAAGGCACACGTCAGGAGTGTGATGGAATACTCCCCACTTGCCTGGATGAGTGCAGCCCCAACAACACTCAAGAAGCTTGACACCATCCAGGACAAATCAGCCCGCTTGATTGGCACCACACCCACAAATGTCCAGTTCCTCACCTCTGACGCCTAGTAGCAGCAGTGTGTACTATCTACAAGATGCACTGCAGAAATTCACCAAAGATCCTCAGAGAGCACCTTCCAAACCCACAACCACTTCCAATCTAGAAGGACAAGGGCAGCAGGTACATGGAAACATCATGACTTGAAGATTGGCTCCAAGCCACTCACCACCCTGACTTGCAAATATATTGCTGTTCCTTCACTGTTGCTGCGTCAAAATCCTGGACTTCCCTCCCTAAGGGCATTGTGGGTCAACCCGCAGCAGGAGGACTGCAGCGGTCCAAGAAGGCAGCTCACTATCACCTTCTCCAGGGCAGCTAGGGATGGGCAAGAAATGCTGGCCAGGCAGTGATGCCCACATCCCACAAATGTTTGAATTCAATAAAAATCAGGAATAAGAAAGAGCCAAATGGTGATCATTGTCACATTTAAAAAATAAAATCTGGTTCACTAATGTTCTTTAGGGAAGGAAACTGCCATCCTTACCTGGTTTGGTCTGTATGTGACTTCAGACTCACTGCAATGCAGTCACATCTTAACTGCCCTCCAGGCATTTGGTGATAGGCAATAAATGCTGGCCTAGCCAGTGACACCCACATCAAATGAGAAACGTGGAAGAACCCTGATTTTGGGGCTGTTAGTTACAGAAGGACCTGCACACATATTCCAAGTTGGTTACCAAGGAGTCAGGGATGTTGGGGATGAGACCTTTGGATTTGGTATCAATGCACAGCTCCATCTGCCTTCTCAGGTACACATAGACAATCCTCAGGGTCAATACCATGAGGATAAACAAGAGGGGTCACCCAATGCTTAAAATTCCTGATCTGCACTCTCCAATACTGACACCTCTCACTCTGACGATGGGTAAACGTTGTAAAGTAGCAATAGGTCAGACAGCAAGCTAACTGCTGCACCCAGATAGAAAGATTTCAGTGCTCCCTGCTCTGTACGACTTGTCAAGTTCCCCTGATGCTTTTAAAAACTGCCCCGATGTCAAAGGGACATGTGTCTGGCTGACTCTAGGACATTGGACAATGTGGGTTAGGTTCTAGAGACAGCCTCATTGTCACTGGTTTGATCCTGATAAATAGATTGCCAAGAAATCTTTATGTTTGGGGTGAGGAATCCTATTTACTGTGGAGAAAGGATTTTCTTTTTGTTACCAAATCTGCAAATCTCTCCACCAGTTAATCAGAAATTTAGCCTCAGTAACAAAAGAGCTTTTATATAAAGAGAAGGCTTTTCATCACTGCAACTTTGTTCAACTGTTAGTAAAAAAAAAGACTCAGTGATTCAATGGAATGGGAGATTAAAACCAGGACAAGGGTGAGTCTGAATTCAACAAATAAGTTTTTACTTTCAGACCCAGTTTAATAACCTACACGAAAAAATGGGGTGTTCTCCTTTTCCGTTCAGCTCCACCCTGGATGCAATTCCAATTGGTAATTTTATTCACCATACAATCTCACACACAGTGAGTGACTGGTGTGAGAAGATATCCCAGTAAAGCTGCAGGGAACTGTGTTCCAGGGTTGGTACAGTGTGCACTGTGCTGCCTCCCACCGGCTGCTCAATCTTTACACATTGTTGAGGGCAGAAGATCTGTTTCAGGTTCTAACTTGCTCCGTGGGAGCCCATAGAGCATACCTCTGAATCTCCTGTTCTAGAAACAAATATTGGTACACTTCTGGGAATCCCCCGTGTAAATTGGCACAGTACTGAGAACAATTCCTGGGAACACTGTGCATTCCTGGGAACACTCCATCTTTGAATACCGCCATTTAGCCCGTCTAGCCTGTTCCCTATTCAATGATGTTACGGCTGATCCGTGACTTACCTCCAATTCACTTCATTCTTTCGTCCAAAAAAATGTCAGACGAGGACCACCTCACTGTTTGGCCTTCAACAGCATAATCATCACTGTCTTTGGGGTTTCCATTGACCAGAACTGAACTCCACTCGCCGTATAAACACAGTGGCAACATGAGCAGGTCAGATGGTAGGAACCCTGCAGCAACTAACTCACCTCCTGACTCCTCAAAGCCTGTCCACCATCTACAGGACAAATCAGGAGTGTGATGGAATACTCCCCACTTGCCTGGATGGGTGCAGCTCTAACAACACTCAAGAAGCTTGAAACCATCCAGGCCTACTTGACTTGTACCGCATCTACAAGCATCCACTCCCTCCACCACCAACACTCAGTAGCAGCAGTGTGTACTATCTATAAGATATTCTGCAGAAATTCACCAGTGATACATAAACATGGCGATAATTTTCCGAGTCCGGCTGGTGACTGGCTTGGAGGAGAATATTGCAAGTGGTCCTGTTCTCACGTATCCGCCGCTCTTGTGCTTCTAGATTGATTGTAACCTTTTTTGGGACATGTTGGTGTGATATTTAAATGCCAGCTCATGTTTGAAACCACAAACGAAACAGGTAAAATTGCGTTGGGCAACCTTTCATGAAACATGAAGTATGAGGTTGCAGTAGCTGAGGTTTGCAAAGCTGGGTGGGAGGGTGAGCTGTGAGGAGGATGCAGAGATGCTTCAGGGTGATTTGGATAAATTGAGTTAATGGGTAAAGGCATGGCAGATGACATATAATGTGAATAAATGTGAGGGGATTCACTTTGGTAGGTAAATCAGGCAGATTATTACCTGAATAGCGCTGGATTGGGAAAGGTGGAGGTGCAATGAGACCTTGCACAGCAGTCACTAAAAGTACAGCAGGTGGTGAAGAAGGCAAATGGCACATTGGCCTTCATAGTGAGAGGATTCAAGTGCAGGAGCAGGAAGGTCTTCCTGCAGTTGTACAGGGCATTGGGGAAGACTACACGGTGTGCAGTTTTGGTATCCCTATAGGAGGAAGGATGCTCTGGCCGTGGACTGAGTACAACAACAATTTACCAGACTGATTCCTGGGATTGTGGGGCTGACGTATGAATGGAGACTGGATAAGTTAAGACCATATTCACCAGAGCTCTGAAGACTGTGGCGGAGCTCATAGAAACCTATAAAATTTTCACAGGATTAGTCATGGTTATGCAGGAAGGATGTTCCTGATAAATGGGTGAGTCCAGTACCAGCGATCTCAGTCTAAGAATACAAGTTCAGCCATTTCAGACTGAGATGAGGAGAAATTTCTTCACTCAGGGAGTCAGAGTCATACAGTACGGAATACAACCCTTCGATCCAACCTGTCCATGCCTAATATAATCCCAAACTAAACTAGTCCCCACCTGCTTGCCTGTACCCCTCCAAACCTTTCCAATTCATACACTTATCTAAGTGTTTTTTTAAATGTTGTAACGGTACCTGCATCCACTACTTCCCCTGGAAGTTCATTCCACACACAAACCACTCTCTGTGTAAAAAAAAAATTGCCCCTCATGTTTTTTTTTAAATCCTTCTCCTCTCACCTTAAAATATCACTTCTAGTTTTGAAATCCCCCACCCTTGGGAAAAGATACCTACCATTAGCCCTATCCATGCCCTTCATAATCTTATAAACCTCAATAAGGTCACCTCTCAACCTCCAAAGCTCCAGGGAAGAAAGTCCCAGCCTATCCAACCTTTCTATTTTTAACGTATTAGTCATTGTATCTCCCTATTATTAAAATAAAAATGTAAAACAGTCCTGTGGAGGAGGGATTATCAGACTCCAGCCTGTTGAATTCACACCAAAACCTTCAGTGTACTATTTATGTCATTCAGCCTTAATAAGGTTCCTGTAGGAATGAGTTTTATACCAACTGAAGGAAATTTATTATCGCCAAAGTCAGCTAAGAAAGCAGTGTTCTGACTCAATTTATGTATTTAACCTTAACAATTGTTTGGAAGGTCACATTTTAAATTTTAGTAATGTTTCTAGAGATAGACTGATAGTAATTTTTTATATTTTAAATAACTAATTTGTAGCTACTGTTGGTTCAGCAATAGTTCCATTAATCAAATATAGCACAGGTTTATGTTCTATCTGTCAGATATTTAGTTGTGAATCAACTGGACCTTGTTTTTATGGTGGACTACCTCCCTTTGTATAATAAAAGGAAAGTAAATAGGTCAATTAGTATTCATCTGTTCAGAGACACAGCAATTAAAGAGACATAAAGAAAAAAAGAGGCTTTTCACATCAGGATTTATTCAATTCTAGTACTTAAGTGAAGGTATCAGGAGCTAACAGATTGCCTGGTAGGTCAATGAAATGCCAAGTTATTGCAGGGTAGGGAGGCTCCCCGTTCTGAGTCCAGGAATAAGCCTTACTCAATTGAACTCTGCTGTAACTGGAAGAAACCCACAAGCACTTCCATCGAGAAGGACAAGAGTAGCAGGTATACGGGAACACCACCACCTGCAAGTTCCTCTCCAAACCACTCACCATCCTGACTTGGAAATATGTTGCGGTTCCTTCACTGTCGCTGGGTCAAAATCCTGAAATTCCCTCCCTAATAGCATTGTGCGTCAACTGATAGCACATGGACTGCAGCAGTTCAAGAAGGCAGCTCACCCCCACCTTCTCAAGGGAAACCAGGGATGGCCAATAAACGTTGGGCCCAGCCAGAGATCCCCATATTCCTTATATAAAAAAAAAATCAAAAACCTAGGAATCTCACTTTTAAATTTAACAAATTGCTTGAGCGTCAGCTGCATTTTGTAGAGACAGCTTCATTCTTCCATCCTTTTTGTGTCTAAGCATCTCCTAATTTCAGACCTGCAAGGTCAGGCTCTAGTTGTTAGATGACCTTGCCTGGTCCTAGACTCTGCACCCAGGACAAATAGTTCCTCTCTGTCTAATCCATCGGTTCCTATCAAAGTCTTGGAAACCTCAATCAAATAAACTCTTAAACTTCTAAATTCCAGGAATACAACTTTTGTGTGTGAGATCTATCCTCATAATTTAACCGTTGGATCCCATTCATTTTGGTAGATCCAAACTGCACTCTCTCCAAGGCCAATGAAATCTTTTGAAGGAGCAGTGCCCAGAACCACGTTGGGAGAAAACAGCCTAGTGGTATTATTCTGGTCTGTTAATCCAGATAGCCCGGTCATGTTCTGGGGACCTGGGTCTGAATCCTGCCATGGCAGATGGTGTAATTTGAATGCAATAAAAATCTGGAGTTAAGAGTCTAATGATGACCATGTAACCATTATCAACTGCTGGGGGGAAATCCCACTGCTGCAGGGTTCCTAGTCTCTCACCTGCTCTTGTAGCCACCGTATTTATATGGTGAGTCAAGTTCAGTTTTGGTGAATGGAAACCCCAAAGACATTGATGATAATGCTGTTGAAGGTGAACTATCCTTTCAGGAAGGAAGCTGCCATCCTTACCTGGTCTGAATTACATGTGACTCCAGAACCACAGCAATGTGGCTGACTCTTAACTGCTCTTTGGAATGGGCAATAAATGCTGGCCTAGCCAGTGATGTCCTCAACCTGTGAATGGATGAAGGAAAAAGCACTCACTGTGACTCCAGCTGTGTACTAACCTGGGCTTGGAAAACCTGGTGTGACTTCCACCCGCTTCAAAACAAGGCCTTCAGGTAAAAAAGCTGACTTTCCATTTGTCTCTTTTGATTGTTTGCTCTCTCTGTTCATGATAAGTGAAAGGCCTGCGGACCAAACACTCCTCCGCCCAGGTCTTTTGTATATCTACCAGATATTCACCATTTAGAAGGTGATGCACTCCCTCCTTTTTATGTTCAAAGCAGATGACTTCCCCCTTGTCTATATTAAAATCTACTTGCCAATCTCCTTTGCAGGTCAATACCTTGTCTTTAACCCCATGACCTTTAACTTTAGCAACCAGCCTTTCATGGGGGGCGTTATCAACTGCCTTCAGGAAATCCAAATAAATAACATCCACAGATATTCCCCTGTTTACTAAATCACCTACTCATAAATATTCAATTCTCACCTCAGGGGAGGTGACGGCCTAGTGGTATTATCACTGGACTGTTAATCCAGAGGCCCAGATAACTCTCCGGGGACCCAGGTTCAAATCCAACCACGGCAGATAGTGGAATTTGAATTCAATAAACATCTGGAGTTAAGAATCTAACGATGATTGTTGGGGAAAAATCCATCTGCTTAATTTTAAGGAAGGAAACTGCCATCCTTGCCTGGTCTGGCCTACATGTGACTCCAGGCCCACAGCAATGTGGTTGACTCTTAACTGACCTTTGGGCAATAAATGCTGCCTGGCCAGTGATGCTCCTACCCTGTGAATGAATGAAGGAATAAAAATCATTTGTCATGTGTTATGACCACCCACGCAGGTAGCTCACTGTAAATCAGGCACCTCTATTCCTGAAGTCACACCCAATATTAGATTTGATTTTTAAAATACGCAAAGTTCCTAATTTACCTGACTCTTGAAAGCACGGACAAACAGATATAAACCACTGGCAAATAACACTCTTAACTAAAACTCTCAATTTCCTTATAAACTCCTCTCCCTGCCCTTGAACATACACACACATTCACCATGCCTCTCTCGCACACACACAGTCAAAGAAATAGGGAGAATAGATTATTGGCAGAGGAAGAGAAAAACTGAAAAATTAATTCCATGATCTAACTTCCCAGTTCCATTGTTGAGATCATTCTCCTTAGCTAGCCAGGCCTTTCTCTGGAAGCACTGTTTAAAAGAGGTATAGAATATTCACTTGGAAAATGTCTCATTTATCAATTCAAAAGTGACAGCTCACAGCAACTGCCGCGAGAAAGCTAACTTTTTTCCCCCCAAGTTTAAACTGAGTTTCTTATTGCAGGGAACAGGCATCTTCGGCTGGAGAGAAGAACAGAATACACTTCTGTGTCTCTCTCTCTTTGTGTGTGTGTGTGTGTGTGTGTGTGTGTGTGTGTGTGTGTGTGTGTGTGTGTTGTGTGTTGTGTGTGTGTGTGTGTGTTGTGTGTGTGTGT
>JAHRHZ010000012.1:3714804-3783908 GCA_024137785.1 Ginglymostoma cirratum
TCACTTGTAAATAACTCACAGAATCGCTACAGTGCGGAAAGATCCAATTCAGCCCATCGAGTCTGCACTGACCGTCCAAAGAGCATCCCACCCAGACCAAGCTTCCTAACGTATCCTTGCAATCCAGCATTTCTCATGTCTAATCCACCTAACACACACATCCCTGGATACTACAGACAATTTCGAATAGCCAATCCACCTGACCTGCACGTCTTTTGACTCCACTGCTCCTACACATTTGCAAATTGCAAGAAACCACAGTCACTCTAAATATCAAATTCCTTGCAATGAAATTATGCAGGCATCCTGGTAAATCCCTGTTTTTTATCGAATGGTATGTTCACCTTGCAGTCCCTAGTTCTTCAAGACACAAAAATAATAAGACACTGTTCTTACACAGGCATGATCTGTACTCCCGCTCTCCGATCAGCTAAACATTTGCAAGACATTCACTCACCTTTCCCTCATTTGTACACTCCGATTATTTTCCAACAATTGGCACCTGGCAAACACATCTCTAATTCAGTGGTTTCCTACTCGCACCTGTTCAGTACATGTTCACCTGTGTCATTTGCCAACCTAAAGGAATGCTTCCTGAACTGGGAGAATCCTACAAGTCTATAACAGCGGCACATACATTCACTTCCTTCGAAACCCAGCAATGGAGACTGCCTGGTCCTTAGGATTTGTTTCCTTTAGTGCAACTTCTTCAGGTTGAGGAGGTTGGTGATGGTGGGAGATAAATTAAGGGCGTGGGGTGGGGATGTGAGAAGCCAGGACTGGAAACAGTCGAGAGCAGACGTTTCAACATCATATTTTAAAAAGATCAACATTATAAGACTAAATATAGGTGGTTGGTTTGTGAATTTGCATTTAATTTTAAATG
Source organism: Ginglymostoma cirratum (assembly GCA_024137785.1). NCBI lineage: Eukaryota > Metazoa > Chordata > Chondrichthyes > Orectolobiformes > Ginglymostomatidae > Ginglymostoma > Ginglymostoma cirratum. The sequence goes on from JAHRHZ010000012.1 coordinate 3,715,691, forward strand.
TTGGTCTTTAAATTAGGGAATACGTGTCAAACTCAAGAGTTAAGAATCTATAGCTAAGTTAAGAATCAATGCAGACATGATCATAATGTTTAGGAAGCATTTAGACAGACACATGAACAGCAGAGAATAAACGGATACAGACCATGTACAGGCAGGTACTATTAGTTTTGAATGGTGTCATGGTTGGCACAGAGATGGTGGGCCGAAGGGCCTGGTCCTGTTCTATAGCTTAGCACTACATATTAAGTTGATGAACTAAGTAAATATTTTTATGTATGTCTTTAGTAAATGTTTTGTACATTTCTGTTTAGTTAGCTAATACATTATTGTAAGCTACAGAAAGTGAAGTCACAATAGTCCAAGAGAACCATAGGTTGCTTTCTCAGAGAGATGACTGGTGGTGAGTTTAACCTGAGACCACTGCCTCAGTTGAGGGGCAAGGTTTAGAAGGTGGGAACTGAAACTATGCTGCTTGTGTCACTCTGTCAACCAGCTGTCCAGCCAACTGAATTTCTCCACCCGCTACATCTGTATATATCTTATATACATAAAATTAATGTAAGCTATGGATTCTTAGCTCTGAGTTTTCAGTACTAGCTTCCCGCGTGGCTTCAGGACACAATTTGAACATTTACAGATGACGCAGAACTTGGAAGTATCAGGAGTTCTGAAGAGGACATGATAAATTGAGTGAACATGGACGGGTCGGTGGGATGTACAGACCAGTGACAGATGACAATTAACGCAGAAAAGCATGAGCAAATCATTTTGGCAGCAAGAGACAATATTAAATAAAGGGTACAATTGTAAGGGGGATGCAGGTAGAGAGTGTGCTTGGGACAAAGCACACAAATGTTTGAGCCGGGCAAGTAGAGAAAATTATTAAAAATGCATATGGGAAAGAATAGGACTAATTAGATAGCTCTTTCAAAGCTTTGGCATCAATACAATGGGCTGAATGGCCTTCTCTTCCTATGCTGCAGAATTGTGTGACTGCAAGAAATTTTTCATTGCATCAGTTGCAAATTTCTGCACATGATATATCTTCTATTTCCACTAGATGTCAGCATTTACCACTGATACATGATAATTATTTGAATGCGATGCCTCTCTTTCCTGAGTTTGGTGGTCCCATGCCATTCAGAATGATTTGTTTTCACATTGGATTAATGGATTCCGCAATGACTGAGATGTCCAATGTGTGATCTGCAGACGCTGTCACATGTGGGTCAGGTGGTGCATGATGGTCATGTATTTGTGTTATTTAAAGGTTTGTACCTTCTCTCCACACACCTTCCCAAATCTTCTCTCCATTTCAGTAAGGGGAGAGGGATCAGGACACTACCCGAGTGAGAGACAGAACGAGTGTCGATTTTGGTTTACATGGAACATTCTGTTAAGTTGCTCTCAAGCTTAATTAATGAAGTAAGAGTCAGATTCTGACATAGATCTAACAGCCTTCAAGATAGATTGATTTGATGAAACAGAGGACTTTGATAAAACAGTGGCAGTTATTTGTCAATCAGCTGAAAGAGCGGAGAATATACTCTGGGTGGATCTTCAATGTCTGTCATAAAGAGTGAATTGGTCGCACCAATACTGACCAAGCTCATTGAATTATTGAGATGTACAGGATGGGAACAGACCCTTCGGTCCAATGCATTCATGCCGACCCGATATCCTAAATTAATCTAGTCCCATTTGCCAGCATTTAGCCCATATCCCTCTAAACCCTTCCCATTCATATTCCCATCCAGATGCCTTTTAAATGTTGTAATTGTACCAGCCTCTACCACTTACTCTGGTAGTTCATTCCATGCATGCACCACCCTCTGCGTGAAAAAGTTGCCCCTTTGGTCCCTGTTAAACCTTTCCACCTTGCCTTAAACCTATGCCCTTTAGTTTTGGACTCCCCCATCCTAGGGAAAAGACCTTGGATAATCACCCTATCCATACCCCTCATGATTTTATAAACCTTTATAAGGTCACCCCTCAGCCTCTGACGCTCCAGGGAAAATAGCCCCACCCTGTTCAGCTGCTCCCTACAGTTCAAACCCTCCAACCCTGGCAACATCCTTGTAAGTCTTTTCTGAATCCTTTCAAGTTTCACAACATCCTTCCTATAGCAGGGAGCCCAGAACTGAAAGGAGTATTCCAAAAGTGGCCTAACCGATGTCTTGTCCAGCTGCAGCATGACTGACCAACTCCAATACTCAATGCACTGACTAATAAAGGCAGACGTACCAAATGCCTTCTTCACTACCCTGTCGACCTGCGACTCCACTTTCAAGGAACTATAAACCTGCACTCCAAGGTCTCTTTGTTCAGCAACACTCCCCTGGTCCTTACCATTGTGTATAAATCCTTTCAGAGATAGCAGGAACTGCAGATGCTGGAGAATCTGAGATAACAAGATGTAGAGCTGGATGAACACAGCAGGCCAAGCAGCATCAGAGGAGCAGGAAGGCTGACGTTTCGGGCCTAGACCCTTCTTCAGACATGGGGGAGGGGAAGGGGGTTCTGAAATAAATAGGGAGGGGGAGGCAGATAGAAGATGGATAGAGGAGAAGATAGGTGGAGAGGAGACAGACAGGTCAAAGAGGCAGGGATGGAGCCAGTAAAGGTGAGTGTAGGTGGAGAGGTAGGGAGGAGATAGGTCAGTTCAGGGAGGATGGACAGGTCAAGGGGGCAGGATGAGGTTAGTAGGTAGGAGATGGGGGTGGGGCTTGAGGTGGGAGGAGGGGATAGGTGGGAGGAAGGACAGGTTAGGGAGGCGGTGATGAGCTGGGCTGGTTTTGGGATGCGGTAGGAGGAGGAGAGATTTTGAAGCTTGTGAAGTCCACATTGATACCATTGGGCTGCAGGGTTCCCAAGCAGAACATGAGTTGCTGTTCCTGCAACCTTCAGGTGGCATCGTTGTGGCACTGCAGGAAGCCCAGGATGGACATGTCGTCTGAGGAATGGGAGGGGGAGTTGAAATGGTTCACGACTGGGAGGTGCAGTTGTTTAGTGCGAACCAAGCATAGGTGTTCTGCAAAGCGGTCCCCAAGCCTCCGCTTCGTTTCCCCGATGTAGAGGAGGCCACAACGGGAACAGCGGATGCAGTATACCACATTAGCAGATGTGCAGGTGAACATCTGCTTGATGTGGAAAGTCTTCTTGGGGCCTGGGATGGGGGTGAGGTGTAGGGGCAGGTGTAGCACTTCCTGCGGTTGCAGGGAAAAGTGCCGGGTGTGGTGAGGCTGGAGGGGAATGTGGAGCAGATAAGGGAGACTTAGAGAGAGTGGTCCCTCCGGAAAGCAGATAAGGGTGGGGAAGGAAAAATGTCTGTGGTGGTGGGGTTGGATTGCAGATGGCGGAAGTGTCGGAGGATGATGCATTGTATCCGGAGGTTGGTGGGATGGTACGTGAGGTGGAGGGGGATTCTGTTTTGGTTGTTATTGCGGGGAGGGGGTGTGAGGGATGAGTTGTGGGAAATGCAGGAGACACAGTCAAGGGCGTTCCCGACCACTGAGGGGGGGAAGTTGCGGTCCTTGAAAAATGAGGACATCTGAGATGTACGGGAGTGGAATGCCTCATCCTGGGAGCAGATGCGGCGGAGGCGAAGGAATTGGGAATAGGGGATGGTATTTTTGCAGGAAGGTGGGTGGGAGGAGGTGTATTCTAGGTAGCTGTGGGAGTCGGTAGGCTTGAAATGGATATCGGTTTCTAATTGGTTGCTGGAGATGGAGACAGAAAGGTCCAGGAAGGAGAGAGAGGTGTTGGAGATGGTCCAGGTGAACTTAAGGTTGGGGTGGAAGGTGTTGGTGAAGTGGATGAACTGTTCGAGCTCCTCGTGGGAGCACGAGGCAGCGCCGAAACAGTCATCAATGTAACGGAGGAAGAGGTGGGGTTTAGGGCCAGTGTAGGTACGGAAGAGGGATTGTTCCAAGTAACCTACGAAGAGGCAGGCATAGCTTGGGCCCATGCGGGTACCCATGGCCACCCCCTTTTTCTGTAGGAAGTGGCAGGATTGAAAGAGAAGTTGTTGAGGGTGAGGACGAGTTCGGCTAAGCGGATGAGGGTGTCAGTGGAGGGGGACTGGTTGGGCCTGTGGGACAGGAAGAAGCGGAGAGCTTTTAGGCCATCTGCATGGGGAATACAGGTGTATCGGGACTGGACATCCATGGTAATAAATCCTGTTCTGATTTGCCTTAAAAAATGTAGCACCTTGCTTTTATCTAAATTAAACTCCAACTGCCACTCCTTGGCCCATTGTGAACAGTCCCACGGCACCAGCTCCTGCTTCAGTCGGTTCCCAACAGCACTCTGTTTCCCATTAACATCTGGATAATGACAGTTTGAGATGGGTTAGATGGACCAGCAGGACTCAGTCCTTGGTTTCATTATGTTCCTGTTAACATGACCCTTAGGAACAGTCTGGGGTGGACTGGAGTGGGATTGGGGTCATAATTTCAAGCTTACAGATCAGGTAAACTATAATTTTTGTGAAGAAATTATGTATAATAATCCATGTAATGGAAGTTGCAGAACCAGATGCGTTAGATTAATGGCTATACTTCAGGAAAAAAAGATGGAAAGGCAAAACGTGAAGGAAAAAAACAACACAGGAAAGTGGAATTCAGATCAGCCATGATATCACTGAATGGTGAAGACTCAATCGGCTGAATGGCCTATTTCTCTTACATTTTATGGTCGTGTTCAGGGCAGCAAACAGCGCCTACAAAACTCAATTGATAGATAAGATACCCAATTTATTTCTGTTCATTCTGGCTGACAGCAAACAATGTTTGAAGAAAACCTGGATACAGATCGGCTCTATATAAATGCAAGTTCTTTTAAGTTGTATTGCTTTCAGATGAAAATGTTAGTGATCTGCATCTAAGCACAGGACTGTTTATCCTCTCATCCGTTATTAATCCTCAATGAATGAAAATCCAAAAAAAAAGAGAAAAAGGACATTTCAGATACCCCTGACCTCAGAAAAGAATCCCCTATTGCACCAGGTGACACTTCTTTTCAGCTCTGGCAAGCTTCCTAATTGAATCTATAATCGCACATTAACTGATGCTCACTGGGATCATATTTAGATTACATGGATGGCTTTCCTTTTCCATCAACAGCCATTTCAGAGATATGATCTTTTAATCACTATTTCCAGAGCACGGATTGAACACAGGTCCCCAGAGGATAGAAGCCTCCCTTCTGCCTCCTTGATACATTTTTGCTTGAATTCAAGTCCATATCATTGTGTAGATGTGTCGTGCAATTTCATCAGCCCTTTTAATTCAAAAACACTCAGGAGTCCACTTCATTTGATTTGTTGAAAAGGGCAACAAGGACCTTGAAAGTCTCAACTGCACCCAAAATCTACGTGGATCTGAAATTATCCATGTATAATATCAATGATTTTATTTAAACACTGAAGGTTAAGTCAGTAAGTGTAGCTCTTACAATCCACTAAACAGCAATAACTCATTAAAACTGTACAATTTATTGTGCTTTTCACCAAAGTTCTTTAGATTTTATTAATTTGTACCATATATGAAACTACTGTCTTTAAGATCTCTGTTAAGTGTCATACAGCATTATAATTCAGTGAATCTCAGTATTAGCATTTACAAAATAAGATCAGAGAAAGCCTTGAATAAATAGTTTACAATCCATTAAATACAATTCAAGTTATACAGAGAAAATCTAACCTTGTGCAATTTATAATCAAAGTTATTGTACTTCTTTAAAAAAGCTTGTTTCAGTTTTTTTTCTCTAAAAGTAAAAATGCATTGCAATGTATTCAAGTGAAGCCTGAGATTTGAAGCTCAATTCACATAACATCACTGTGTGGTCAGTGGCTTTTCTGAAGCATTCAATAAGCCATTAGCCCAAACTGCAGCTGGCTCATCTAATTTGCCACTGTCTACTTAACAGGTAGATGAGCATTGCTGGTAATTAAGCAAGAAAATTGTATTGTGTTCATATAGCATTCAAGAGAGTGGACAGCCGGCTAAGTGTTCACTGCTTGCTTCGTTCTGTTTGGAAACAGGGAAGATGCACAAAAAAAAGTCCCTAGCACACAATCTGGCCACAACACATTCGAGTCATATCTCTAAAAATTGAGACATCCTTTATATCATTATATGGCAGCACAGAACATTTGCGGCAACATCATTAAGAGTCTAATGATGACCTTGAAATTGTTGCTGATTGTCAGAAAACCCATCTGGTTCACTAATGTCCTTCAGGGAAAGAGTAATTTCTGTCCTTAACTGAAGGCCTACATGTGACTGCAGACCTATAGCAATAAGGTTGCCTTAACTGCCCTCTGGGCAATTAGGGATGGGCAATAAATGCTGGTCTAGCCACCTGTACCCATATCCTTTAAATGAATAAAAATAAAAATAAAATTATATTCTGAAAACCCTTGCTACTATAGGAGGTCTTGCAGTGGGAACTAGAGTATGTGAAATAGACTGCAGCCAGGGAGAACAACACACTAGTCGGAAGGTAGAAAGATCCAGCGTGGCTGGAAAGAAAGATCAACATTGGCAAGTACTCCACCCAAGTTTCAACTTAAAGCAGTGCACATCCCAGTGGATAGCCAACTCAAAAAAAGGACAGAATTGATTCATTCACACACACGTTCAAATCCTCTCGTACTCTTTACAATGAGCTTGGTTAAGTGTTACTGTCATAAACCTTTCCAGTCTGTTAACACGCAGTATCTTTTTGTGGCATTTGGAATGAGTATCTAGTCAAGTGGAATCTGACTGCAGTATTATCTAATTTGGGATACCGAACCCTATGTGTTACTTTAAGCCTTTTATACTGTAGCAAGCAATTATGGCATCAAAGCCAAAATGTGTTTGATCTCCCTGAGCCAGAAGAAATTAAGATGACATGCCTTTTCACTGCAGAAGGATAGTAGAGGTATGGAAAAGGGTTTGGCACATGTTTACTGGGTTCATACCAGCAGTGAGAAATCATCAAGCAGCAAAGCTTGGAAACCTGGTGCCTTACACAGTGGGAGAGAAGTGGTGGTTAATGGAAAGTTTTAGAGCTTACCAAAATATTTTTAAGAGGCTCAAGAGTGGGAACAGTTCCACTGGTAGGCAAATTAGTGGCATCACTTGAGGATTATCACCAGAAGTCAAAAGAATAGTTTTGCACACAGTGGGTGATCAGAGTATGGAATGTTTTACTTCAAATAGGATGTGTGAGGTGAGTCTCAAACCAGAGAAGTCACCCTTGGGAGGGTTCAGTCAATCACCAACATGATAGACTGGAGGCATATCTCCCATTATTGTTAAAATCTCTCTGCTCGTCAACAGAGAGAAACTTAAAAAGATAAGAGCAGCGGAAATTACAGTTCAAAGGAGAGCTTAGAGAATTGTTTTTCAGAAAACTGAACTTCTACATCAACAAAACAGGTGACAGCTTACCAGGAAGATCATAGAAACACTAGCCATGTCTTCCTGATTCCTCTCCATAGAGGGATTTTTCATAGAAGAATTTTCAAATAACAACTTCCAAGACAAATAATAAAGCAAATTTGAGTAAATTCACCAAATAGCCAGGGCATACAGAAACCAGACTACTAAAGAGGCCAAGAGATAGAAATTTGAGAAAGAATTCAAAATTTTGGTTCAACATTTGGAAATGGAGTGAACTGTACTTTTCAATTTTAATTTAAAGTACTAGCTTGAGTTGTTCCCAAAACAAAGATAAGCTGTTGTATGGCAGACATCCAATTTGAACTCGAGTTTAGAAAATGTTTAATAGGGGAAAACGACAAAGAGATACAAGAAATATTCTTCTGTTCTCAAGATGATTTTTAAAAATTAAAAGGCTTTAAGACAACTGGAATGTGAGCAAAAATCAAAGAAAGGACTATCAATTTTACAAGGTCAGTTTGAAATTCAGGAAATTTCGGTTTCTTAAAAACAAAATAAAATTACAACATGACATTACCTGGTACCTTGGGCTATGGCCCTTCTCAGAGCAGCAGGGTTCCTTCTGCTGGTAGCTTTCTTTCAATTTCACCATACACTTTCCATATTGCTAGGTGTGGGGTTTGGAAATTTACAGACATCCAATTTAGATTAAAGGTTTTATCTTTAGAGATTTGGCCTCAACTAATCAAACCACGTTATCTTCTGAAACAAGGGGCTCGAGAATGGGAGAACCCTAAACTGACTCCAATCATTGTATTTCTGATTTAAACAGAACTGTTTAAGACGACCTACCTTGTCTCAAATTGGGATTGATAAATAATTTGATAAAAGTTGATATTTCAAACACTCAAAGCAATTCAGCATTAAATGTTCACCCAAGCGCAAAGATAAACACACAGACAAGAAGTTTCTTGGAAAGCAACAATTTCTTAAGAAACTATATATGAAAGGAAACCTGTCAGTTTCAATCTGGAATATTTTGAGACATCCAAAGTCTAATGGAATTTAGGAAGTTATTTTTGAAAACCTGAGATACCTATTTGTAGAATATGCAAGAACTTTCGTGCCTGGAATCAGATAGGAATGTTTGATTTTGGTTAAGAACATTGGAAGAATGTTTGGAAAACTCATGAAAAAATAGAAACCATAAATGTGGTTTGTTTCATCAATAGGAATATTAAGAAATATTGGATGCAGGTAACAATTTAAGGGAAAAGAAGAGCTATAGAATCTGTTGAAAATATAGCATCAGCTGCCTACCATGGGAGAGGCGCTCTGTTAGGGAGGATGGGCAGTGGATGGAAAGAGATGTTAGTAAACATCAACGATGTCTGATATGCGCACAGTATAACCCAGGAAGATCTATTAAAGTCTGTATGTCATACCAACCTCAAATGAGGGGACCAAGGGAGCAGACAACAGATCGATTTCACATAACCTATTCCATGAAATGGTGGGGAGGGAGAACAGTAACATTATTTGGTTATGATAGATCAATTTACAAGGTAGGTAGGGGGAATCTTAATCCACATGGGACACTTCAACTACCACTGTCACTCAAATAATGGCAATGATAAATGTTTGGTAAGAAGTTTGTTAAGAACAAGGAGATAGTAAGGATTGCAGATACTGTCAGTCAGAGTTGATAAAATGTGGAGCTGGAGAAGGACAGCAGGTCAGACAGCATCAGAGGTGCAGAAAAGTCAATGTTTTGGGTCTGGACCCTTCTTCAGGACTGGGGAGGGGGAAGGCACCTCAGAAATAAATACAGGGAGGGGAATGGGGCTGGGGGAAAAGTAGGTGGGTTGGTGATAGGTGGATGCAGGTAGGGGGTTGTAGAGATTAGTCAGTGAGAATGGTGGAGTGGATAGGTGAGAAGGTAGATGGACATATTGTGTCAGGTCAAGGAGGTGGGTATGAGAAGGAGGGGTAGACACAGCCATTTCACATGCCCCGCCTTGGCGACATGTCTATCCTGGGCCGCCTCCACTGTCGAAATGAGGCCACATAGAAACTGGAGGACCAACACCTTATATTCCTCAACATTAATGGCCTCAACATAGAGTTCACCAGCTTCAAAATATCCCTAGCCCCAGCCTCATTCCCATGTCCACTTCTCCCTCTCATCCCCGCCTCCGTGACCTGACACAATGTGTCCATCTTCTTTCTCACCCATCCACTCCACCCTTCCCACTGACCGAACCCTACAACCCCTACCTGCATCCACCTATCACCATCTCACCTACTTTGGCCCCACCCCCACCCCCGTATTTATTTCTGAGGTGCCTTCTCCCTCTCCAGTCCTGAAGGGTCCAGACCCACCAAATGTTGACTTTTCTGCTCCTCCAACGCTGTCTGACCTGCTGTGCTTCTCCAGCTCCACATTTTATTAACAGTAAGGCATATTTTACTAAAATTAACTAACTCCTAAAGCAAGATTTTGGCAGAGTCAGAAAAGCTCTGTGGACCTTCTAAAATGGCAGGTGGGACTTGGATATGGAGGTCCCTCTCCAATTTTAATGGGGGGGGGTGGGGGAGTGGGATCCACACAAACAGGAAACCCAACTTAGCTGGCACATATCAGCTGAGTGCTAAACTCAAACAAATCCTATGTAGGCTGCTGCTAGGTCAAAGGGACAGCATGGGTTACAAACTGAAGAAGACTAACATTTTTGAAGGAAGCAGGACATCCCCATACTTATTGCGGCATGGAGAATTCTTTAAAATGTCCTGATCTTTAATCTTTAAAACATAAGCAAGCCATATCTTTGAGAGTTATAAAGCTGTCTGCTTGACTGATTTCATCAACAGACATAGATTAGAACTTAAAAAAAACTGTTCATGCAGTTTCAATTGAACTCTTTACTGACTTTTCCCCGAGGACTCTCATTGCATCTTTATGCATGCTTGGCTGAGTTTCAGAAGTTAAAACTATGTAAACTCGGTTCTGAGTTCATGTTTTAAATTACAGTTTGCAAAGTGTTTTCATAGATTGACTTTGATGAAGGTTGTTTTCAAACAGAAATTAAAAACTTTAGGTGGTTTAAAAACATCTAATGGATTTTATGAGTGAAAACTTTACTCACTATCAAGTGTGTGGGAATGAGACATATTAAGTTGTTAGAATCTAATTTCTGCTTTGCATCTGGCATCTGCCCATGATGTGAATTGGGTGAATGGCTATGGAGGGTAATGAGGATGCATGGCTTTGTGATTGAGGGGGGTGGGGGGTTGTCGGTAGATGGAGGACATGAGTTGTAATGAACTGTGTGGTGTGGGTGGATGATTTAGCACGAAGGGCTTGGGGAGAAAGTGAGTGGAAAATGGGAGAACTCAGAACAAAGGTGTGCCTTCCAGCCAACTTACTTTGGCACTTATCTGGCTCCTTGGCAACCTGTGCTTTGCTTCCTGAGGCCTAACCCTATCCGAAACCCACTCCCTTAGATTCAGGGAGGTATTAAAACCAAGGAAGATCTGTAGAGAATTTTCTGACTCAAGCCACTTGCTTCAGTTGTGAATATGTTACTCAATCTTTCCAATAGCCTCATCATCACTGAGTTATTATCAAAAAACAACTGAAGAGCTAAGAGAATGCAATACTTGAGAATCAACCTAAATAACTGCTTACAGAAAATAGAAAAGTTTGCAATGCATAGATCTCATTTTAAGGAACAAAATGAAATATTGCTTTCTCTGAATTTGGGTCATTTGATTCTGATTTGGAAAATGAAAACATATATAAAATAGCAGGCAACAAGAAACTTCAGCTTAGGAGCAGATGTATTCTGGATATTTTATAAACTGCATCAAGATGCTGATAAGTGAGTTGGAGCTGCATGAAATATTTTACGTGACAATTCCAATGACAGAAGGGTCAAGAACAATCTCCTTCCTCCCCTCAGGGATCCATTTTAAAACTAAAACAAAAATTTACTGGAGACAGAGATCCAACTTCAGAATGCTCAGACACAACAGCTAACATTTAGATTTCATTCTATTCAAATTTTCTAATTAGTAAATGATACAATGACTTTGTGAGACAATCTACCCTAGCCAGATTTGTTTCTTTACTCTTCAGGTATTTCAATATGGATGAAGTACAGTTTATCGGTTTTGAAAACGGCTTTTAACGCTGCTTGTAATTGAGATGAATTAGTCTAACGTGCATCCCTTGGATGCTTTTCGGGCAGCGGGGGAAACAAGGTGGAATGACTTTTCTGGAAATATCTTTTGTACTCTTGAAGAATCAAGTAACAAGATTGTTACTGAGAATTAACAGTAAAACATCTAATATTACAAACATGATGCAATGCTAAATTTCGGAAACGAGCACTGGTCCAGCTGAAACCCGTGCCCAAAGTCTGCATCTGGGGAAGCAGTGCAACATGAGGTGGACAAGGATCATCTGTAAAACACAGGAAAGCATGAAAAGCTGTTCCAAGTGCAGTAAATGATCAGAGCACAAGAAGTCATCATGTCGCTGCTTCCACTGTGACTGTTACCATAATCAGACAGCACTGTGGGACATTCTGATTTCTTGATATCCATTTGTTCAGCTCTGCTCCCAGAGAAACTAGCCCTTAAAAAGAAACCCAACTTGCCTAATGTAACAGTGAGTTCTGAACAGAATGCCAACACTCGCAACAAATGGGTTTACAAATATGGTTTGCAACAGGACATGCTTTCAGAATGCAGAAACCAAGCAGTAGGCAGTGATCTGCTGGGTTGCTGAATATCTTAAATGTGACATGCTAATGGTACGTTCCACACCTTGATTTCATTATTCAAAACTTCATCACTGCCAAAATTTCTTTGTCTCTCAAAGGTCAGGAAACAATTCAGATTACCTGAATAAAGAGATTTAAAATGGATCTGAGGGGCAACTTTTTCCACACAGAGGGTGGTGCATGTATGAAATGAACTGCCAGAGGAAGTGGTGGAGGGTGGTACAATTACAACATTTAAAAGGCATCTGGATGGGTACATGAATAGGAAATGGGCCAAATGCTGGCAAATGGGACTAGATCAGTTTCGGATATCTGGTCAGCATGGATGAGTTTGACTGAAGAATCTGTTTCTACGCTGTATAACTATGACCGCAAATAATTGCAGATTACTGGAAATCTGAAACAAAAACAAAAATTTAAAATTTTGAATCCAATTCTCCTTCATCAGAACTGAAAAGTAGTATTTCTGTTGATTAAGGGACTGGGGTGGGGTGGGGGTGGTGGTGATGGTTGAACAAATAAAGGGGGAGTGAGTAGAGTACAAAGAGATAGTTCCTTGTTCTGTTCTGTAACTGGTTGTTCTCCACACAAAAAACCCATTTTCATCTGTTCACATTTCTTACTATCATACATTCAGCATTTATCTTCACCCTACCTTATCATCAGCAATCTCTCTATTTGCCTGTCAATTTTTTTCTCTTTCTTGAGGCACCATCTCATATATTTAACTCCCTCTCATCTATACCACCCAACCTCCAAGCCTCCCCTTATTAGCACAAGTACTATTTTCCAGCTGCTTTCAGTTCTGAAGGGTTGATTAATTCAGAACTTCAACTTTGTGTTTCTCTCTACAGATGCTGCCAGACCTATTGAGTTTTTTCAGTACTTTGTTTTTGTTTCAAACCTGAAGCATGGGCTGTTCATTGACCAGAATATCCTGCTGCCTTGAAGAACAAATCTTTCTTTACATTGCCTGTAATCAGCAAGTAAACACCAATGTTGAGTTGGAAATGTGTTAACATTTACTTTGGGAGAATGTGGGTGAGGTGTTGTTTTAAAGGGGAGGGAGAAAAGATTTTGGATTCACTTTCTTCCCAAGGTTATCACATTGTGATGTAACGACCAGTTCTGAAGAAAACGTGTCAGAAAGTTCTCTTGCCAACTGGCATTTGTTCCAAATGCAGCCAAGCCCTCTCAAAACATGTTTGAGAAAGGAGTTAAGTAATAGTTAGATATTAAAATCCTCTAATAGATTAGGATTTCTGGATATACTGACCATATTGCACAAAAAAAGTCATTTTCTAGCAATGCCTTGTAACACAGTCTTTAATTTCCAATACCACCACAGATGTTGGTCTCCCACCAAAATTACTTTAGCCTGCAAATGCTGGATTCCTGCAGCGATCTCGGACACAACCAAACTTGATCATTGTTTTGCTCCATTACAATATCAACTTCTGCTTGATTCCTTGGTTTTTCTTAGGCCAGTGCTCATGTTCTGTCAAGTACTTTACTTGGTGGGAGTAAATATGATTCGCTTGGCTGGAGTAACTATGACTCTCTCGGTTGGGTCTCCCATGGAAGCCTTGCCTGGAGGGTTACTAAGGTGGTAGCTTGAGTTTTCATCAAGCATATTGCTAGCCTCATCGGATGCAGGAGCAGCGATTTTGCTGGCTGGCTAAATCAACTAAAGAGAAAAAGCGTGAGAAAGCCGTTGATCCATGGGGATCATGATACCCAACAGTGTTAGGTGTCAATGCAAAGAGAATTTTGAATGATGGGTTCTGAATACCCACTTCAGTCCAGTTGGGATGCGTCCTGGCTGAAAAAAAATCTCCCGCAGTGTTGTGCGTGGCGGTGATCTGTGAAAAATGTCAATGCCACATGGAAGCCAATAAGACCACCAATAAATCTGTTTCCACAGAGTGGGGAGCCGGAATCAAGACCCCAGAGACTTTGCGCTGTCTCCTACGCAGACATTGATCCAGGAGTCAGGCCCAGAGGACTCAGTGTTCTGGTAGGTGTAGACTTTAATGTTATGGAAGGGCAGGCTGGGGAGGCCCAACCAACAGGACCCAGGAGAGGTAGTTCCAAGCATCGGGACAAAATAAAGACCAACTTTCTAAGGCTGAGGAATCGCTGAGTAAAAGAGGTGATCCTGAGGTTGGAGCGCTGGGACCAGGACTTGTAGAATGCATCTCTAACTTATTAACTACTGGATACAACTTGAACAGAATGGATCCCAGATTAAACAATCATGATTTAAAAAGGTTTAAGAGTGCTGGGAGGAAGGTCAAGAAGGCTAAAGAATGATGGGCTAGTTAAATGAATAAAATTCAGAAGAAACTCAAGTACTCTGTACAAAGAACAGATGCCAGTTAAAATGTCAAATCATGGGGCTCCTGCCATTTTTTTGTGCTCTCTCTCAAAAGAGGAGCTCGAAACCAATTTTTATGCTGAAATTGTCAGTGCCAAAAATAAGGCAAATCGAATTTCAAAATACTCAGGGCAGAGTGATGAGTATGAATTAATGTGCCCCATAATTGAGGAAGTCAATATGAAATCAAAGGATATCCAAGACATCCACTTGGAATGTCACATGCTTGCCTTGTCTTTACTTGTTATGGTTGAGATTGTCTGCAATTCCAGACTCTCTTAAAAAGAATCGACCTGTCTTGATCTCAAAATCTGAAGATCAGGAATGCCTTAAAAATACTGACAATTGGAGGCCCATTATAATAAATCCTATTTTGCTTCATTTATTTACTAACTTCATGGTGAAGAAGCTTAGTTCTGTCATTCAAATAAACCCTTGACAGAGTTTCTGGTGGTGACTCTAGGTAGTAACGAGAACACGGCAATCTCAGACAACATCATCGAGGGTGCAAAAAGAAATAGGAAGAACCTCACAATTGTCTTTATCGATTTGACAATGGCATTTGACAAGTGTTTATAAACTTTTAAAAATCAAAGGACAAACCTATCCAAACCATTTATATAGTTAGTCAACAATCTTTACACTAATAAATCAATGGTAAATCACTCAAAAACTAATCTGATTAAAATTAATAAGAGTAAAACAGGGACTCACTATCTCCTTTATTGTTCTATTGCTTTGAACCTGCTATTATGTACTCTGGAAAAAGCTAGGTCAGGAGTGACTTTGCAGTTAGACAAGGGAAGAATAAATTGCTCTGCCGTAATTTTTGCAGGTGGCATTGCCCTGCTGATCAATTCACGTACCAGGATGAGGAAAAACCTTAAAATAATCGAAGACTTCTGCCAGACTATCAACATCATGAAAAACAAAGGAATCAAAGGTAAGACCTTTTCGTATAACATTGAAGGCAGCTGGAATTTGAGTGGTGAGAAAATCAAATTTATCCCCCTGGGCGATTTGGAGAAAAATCTTACTGCATGGATTTACTGGTGGATGGATGTTCCGGAAACAGAGTGGCTCGGAAAGGTTGAGAACTAGGTCACCCATTTAGAATTGGCTGCTCTCTGCCCAAATCAAAAGAACGTGTGTCATTCCAGGTTATATTACAACCTTATTCTCAGAAACAGAAGTTTCTCAGAATACCTTACATAACCTCGAGTTGGTCATCAGAAAGGCTGCTATGCAATTTCTCCACTTTCCACCTTATATAATGGATGATGCTTACACGCCTGCAATAGGGTTGGAGGGCAAGGTTTACTGAAGCCACAAGTACAAATCTCAAATGCTATTTGCAGGCATATAAACATCATCCATTATATAATGTGGAAAGTGGAGAAATTGCGTAGCAGCCTTTCTGATGACCAAGTCGAGATTATGTAAGATATTAGCCTCTTTCCAGTGTTTGAAAAAGATAACTCGGACATCTTAAAGACTTTAAGGGAACTCAAGATCCTGAAAAAGATTGAGATCTTTACACTTAAACAGAACACCAGTCCCCCAACCGTGATCATCAAACTCCTGGATCAACCTGATCAGTTAACATCTATGATCGGTCCAATCAGAAATTATGATAGGTAGAGACATTGAATCATAGAACAGAATCATGGAATCCTTACTGTGTGGAACAGTATATTGGGCCCAGAGTCCACACTGACCCTCTGAAGAACATCCCACCCATACTCACCCCTGTCCTTGTAACCCTGCACATCCCTGGACACTACGGGTAATTTAGCATGGCCAATCTACCTAGCCTGCACATGTTTGGATACTGGGAGATGGCTAAACTGATTGAATTAAAAGCCAAGGAGCAAGGGTCGGTTATTTTAAACATGATACAGTCTCAAGCTCTTGGATGTGACCAGCACATAATATTAAGTCATCAAGACTGATTAATGGATTGTTGTTATGCTGTAATTTGTTCCCTACAAGGATTATATTATCCAGAGGTAGGCCACATGCCTGGAAAGAGTGCAGAAGATGCAGGTCCCTGTTAGAAACACAATTACATATTTCAGGTCTTTGCCTATTCATCAAGAATGCATGAATGAAGAGGCACAATAAAACTGTTGCCAAATTTACAACAGTATATAGAGGAATATGATTGGACAACATATGACTTACAGACAACAAAGGTCACATCTGGAAACCAGATTTGATTTTCATGAAGAAATAGATTGTGGTGGTCAACATGATGGTGAGGTTCCAGGATGATAACAAGTCTTTGAAGACAGCATGAACAAAAAAGGTGTTGAAATACAGTTATTTACATTGAGAATTCAAGGAGTTTAGAGGAGGAGTGGAACCCTTCTATTTTGGTTTCATAATGGGAGTGAGAGGAAAACGGTTTGAACAGAATAACTATCTTATGAAATTTTTAGGGATTCAAGGTATCTCTTGCTTGACCACAGCCCTGACACTGGAGTTTCTTCAGATCTTCAATGACAGACAAGACTGTAGATCTTGATTTTCATGGGGTATTTTATTGATAAGATAGTAAGTCTTTAGCAGAGACCTTTAACTTGTAATGATAGAGAATCTGTATATAAATAATGGGTGTCTGGGATGGTGGGAAAAATTAGTATAAATATGGAATATAGGTAGTTGTTGGACATTTAATCGGTGAAGGGATTTATATTACAACATATCAAATGATGTATTTACGGTATTCTAACCAGATTGACTTCCAGTCTTAGTTTCCCACTGGTGGGTTATCCTTCCACTTGGTGAGGTAGTCCCCCTAACCCCTGGTATTGTCCATAATCCTGTCCTCTTTAACATCAATGGTTTTCCACGAGAGACAGTTGTACGTTGACAGGCGATGACAAAACCCGGACAAGTCAGTTATCTGAGTATCCTTCAAATAGTTAGATATTAAGGAGATTCATTTGTTGTTAAGTATGTGGAACAGAACTGAATGAACACCCAGATTATTGACACTTGAATTACTTATAGGCAAAGGCACTGGCTAGTGTACTCCTGAGACATGGAGGCAGGGGTTCCAGGGCTTATATATAGATCTTGGCTGTAGCAGCTATAGTAAGGATGCAACAATTGTTCTCTCACTCTAGAGCTAGGGATGAGGTGGAGTGAACATTTGGTATCCCTTTACAAATGAAGAGTAAATACTTGGCTGAGTTACTGAATCAATGACCACAGACTGTATCTGGCTGAGAAAAAAAGTCTTCAGAGTGAAATGTGACGACGACTTTCAGTATGTGAGGAGGGAATTTGAACTTTAGCATGCTCACATGTGGTCATCACAGATTTGATTACTAAGTTTATCAGCTGGTTGGTTCAGCTCAGTATGTGTCTCATAAATGGTCTTGTCACCTTTAAAGAAAAAATATATTTGGGAAGAAGCCTGCCCAAGACTTCCCATTGCAGCCACACAACCTTATTTAGATACAATTCCAAACTCTTGAACACACTGAAATGCTCTCCTTTCCCAAACGTGAACACAGCAGCAGTCATTGAACAAATCACCCAAGATCTAGATGCCCTCTCATCCCTCCATGAGTGAGTTGGTGTCTGTTGGCCCAGCATTTCCACAGCAGTACAGCTGAGATTGAGCACTTTATAGTGTGGATATCTACTCGTCACCATGCTGCCCACATCAACACACAGGAGGCAATATCTTCACTTCCTCCTCTACAGTAAGAGATCTAAATTGGCTGTAAAAACATGAGATAAAATGTCAAAAGAAAACTGTACAAATCTTGTGTCACTGCATTCAAGGTGGATGATTTTTGCTCAAAGCAACTTTAACAGTGGCATTGATGTTGCATGACAGACAATGACTGACTTTGCTTAATCAATACAAATAGAATATGAAAAGAATCTTTGCTCATCTCAAATAAAGATCTGGAAAATTTCTGTTCTGATCAGATGAACTTCACCCAACATTTAAACCATTTTGATTATGCGACACAGAAACATAAGGTCATCAAGTATTGCAAGCCCTCCAGACAGCGTTCTTCTTCCACCATGAGCACCCCCCTCAAACCCACCTCACCACCCCTGCATGCGCCTTCCTTCAGTTTAGGATACTTTTATAATTTCAATACAAATTTGTGGAAGACCATACTACAGTGGAACAGCAATAGGAGCTCCACACTTCCTTTCAGCAGCTCATTATCAAAATGCATTTAAAAAGGTCAGTACAAAAATTTCTACTTGGAGTTGCTGCTTCTCTCAGAACTACCTCATCGGCTCTAAGAATGGCTTATGCAAATTTCCACTCTAACTAAAAACAAACAATGCCAACACATCTCACTGCTGGCATCCAACATCAGTTGCGACCATATTGAGCTAGTTCATACATGCCAGAACCAGGCAGTTCACTCAGCAGTTATCAGATGCTTGGTTTGTCACTGTAGAAGGGCGTCACATGGAACATGTAGCAATGTGTGCAGACCCGGACTGGTTTCATCTGGCCGTATCGAGGTAAGGGAGCAGAATGAGAAGAGCAACGGGAGCAGAAGATCTGTTAAATGAAAAGGCATTTAAACTTTATGTAGGGAAAGGAAATTGGTTAACAGTCAAGTTCTGGAGGTTCTCATAACATTTTTGACATGAAAACAGACATAAATGAATGGCTCACATAGAATTTACAATACAGAATCAAGTCATTCATTCCAACTGGTCATTAGTAATTTGCGTGCAGAAAGCAGGAACAGGGTTCGGAGTTAGATGATTAGCTATTTACCAACACTGATAGTCCGTATGAGTCATCCATATTCCATCTAGTACATTCCTGTATTCCCTTCTAAAATATTAACGAGCATTCCTAAAATCCATCGGTATTAGTCACCTCAACTGTTTCCTGTGGTGGGATTCTCAACAATCTAACCACTCTCTGGGTACTGATGTCATTTATATGTCTATACCTATGTCTATGTCTATGGCTATGACACACACACACACGCACACACACACACACACACACACACACACATTAGAAGTTACAGTCAGATAGGGGGCTGCTGGCTCCTTTTGATACATATGCATAGTGGAGCTTGAAGATTATGCATTGAATATAAAGGACAATATAATCACACAACATTTGCCTTCATTGTCAGCAAATCTGCAGTTCTCGTGTTCCTTTTGGATTTATTTACTTATCTTGATCCCAAACTTTAACTTATTAAATTTTTAAAATAATGTTTTTGTTTTCTAATCATTTCAATGTGTGTACTCAAGTAATCAAATTAAGCTGCCTATCAAATATGAAGAAAAGTTGATAATTTTGGACATAATACTTAACATTTCATGCTGGGCCTCTGTTTCGGATGGGGTGGATGGAAGATACAGTTAGTTAGTACAATCCCGCACTGTTGAGTAGTAGTATGGGGCTGGGACAGAATGTGTGCCGGCGCAAGGTGGGGGTTGGGGGGGGGTGTGAGAGGGAGAGTGCAAGCATGAGTGTGACACAGTGAGTGGGGGTGGGGGCACAGCAGGGGCGGGGTGAGCGAGACACAGAGAGATGGGAATGCAAGTGAGAGCGCGAGCAGGAGGTACATGCAGGGGGCTGTGTGTGTGGGTGGGTGGTTTGGGAGAGTTGTTTACAAGAGGTTATATTTACTATTTATATTCGCTTATTGTGATATATCTTGAAAGAAGAAAACCCCGTAAAGCAGTAGGTAAAGTAGGTAAAGCTTATGTCTTGGTTGGTGCAAATCTCTAACAAGCATCACTTGTCACTTCTAATGAAAGAAAAGTTACTTTATTCTTAACCCCAAACCAATAAGAAAATTCAGATGATGCCAGACTGATACCAGAACTTGCTTCAATACTATGTGGCTGAAGTAAAGAGTTCAAATGCATTTAAGAGGAAAAAGACAAACATATGAGGGAGAAGGAAACAGATGCTCAAGATGTTAGATTTTTTGGAGCAAAGAGGCTGAGAAGAGGTCTAAAATAAGGCCTGACTGCAGCATAAATGCCAAGTAGACTGGTTGAGCCAAACAGCCTGTTTCTGTGATAACAAGGCGTGGGGCTGGATGAACACAGCAGGTGTCCAGCATCTGCAGTACCTTTTATCTCTCAGCCTGTTTCTGTGCTGTGTATTCTATTGAACTCGCCATACACTTACCTCTAAATGTATGCATTGTCATTTTTACAAATAATTTCTCATGTAGAACATTATCAAATGTTTTTGGTAAGTTCATACAGATAACATTTATAGACCACCTTCTATTGACTCTTCTCACAACCTCTTTGATCAACTGGATTAGACATACATGACCCACCCATCGGAAACCTTCGATCTGCTCATAACTGTCAAAATCATTTGGTCCCTGATGACAAATCAGATTAACTTTCTCAAAGTAGAAATTAAACTGATAGGTTTATAATTATCTCTTATATTTCCCATTTGCAATTTCCTAATCCAAAGGTACAACTCTATAAAGCTTTCTAAAATAATGATGAATGCACTGTAATTTCTTGACCAGTTACTTTTAATATGCTGGTACGGAAACGAACAGCTCCGATGGATTTGTCTATTTACCAGATTTTGCTTCTGTATGGTCATTTGATTTTAATATTTGAAGTCGACCAAATTTATCACACCATATTTAAAACGTTTATACAGACCAGAGAAGCAGTTAGACTCCCTCCATCTATAATGTCTAAACTACGATCTCTTCACACTTTGATTTATAACTATAATTTGGACGTAGGTGTCAGTGGCTAAGCCGAATTTCTAGCCGAATTCAGTATTGCTGAGGACATCAAGAACCAATCAAATAGTGTGAGATTGGAGTCAGATGGAGACTAGACAAAGCAGCATTGTTGGAAACCTTTCCTTGAAGGGCATCAATTGTGCTTTTACACCAATCAGCAATGTCTAACGGTCTAATTTCTGGAGTTAGCCCAGAGTTTACCAGGTTGATTGAATTCAATTTTGCACCATATAATTAAAATTGAATTCAAAGCCACTAAGTTGCAAGTCAAGTATCATAACTGATCAGACTCTTGTACTTTGTATTTTGTTGACACAAAGATAGGTAGGGAAATCAGTTGAGGAGGACACAAGACAGTTACAAAGTATCCTTGACAAGTTATGAGAATGGGCAAAGATGTGGGATGGAGAACATAATGTAGGAAATTGGCAAGTGTTCATTTTGGCAGGAAGAATGTTGTCTAAATGGTGAGGGTTTACAGATCTTTGAAATGCAGAGATATCTGGGAGTCCTCATGCATGAATTGCAAAAGGATAGAATGTAGGTACAGCAGGAAAACTAATAGAGCGTTGTCATTTATGTGGAGGGGATTCAAATACAAAAGCGCACAGAGGTTATGCTTCAGCTCCAGGGAGCTGGTGAGACTGCATTCGAAGTGCTGTCCACTGTATTGGTCACCTTATTTGCAGAAGGCTATAAATCCATCTGAGGCAGTTTAGTTCAGGTTTACTGGGTTAATACTTTGAATGAGAGGGTTGTCTCTGAGAAAAGATTGAACAAGCTGGTCTTGTACCCTCTGGAGTTTAGAAGGGGGAAAGACAACTTGATTGAAGTATATAGAAAACTAAGGGGTTTTGACAGGGTAGAACATGTTTACTCTTATGGGAGAAGGTAGAACTTGGGTTCTGTGTTTTAAAATCCCCTTTAAAACAGGCAGACTTTTTTCTCCAGGGGTCATGACTCTTTCAAATTCTACCTGAAAAGGTCACGGAAGTAGAGTCCTTGAATATTTTCGAGATAAAGGTAGATGGATTCTTGTTAACCAATGACGTGAAAGGATATCAGGGGCAGGTGGGAATGTAGATTTGAGGTTAATTTAAATCAGCCATGATCATACTGAATGGAACAGGCTCGAGGGGCTGAATGGCTCTCTGGTTGCTGATTCAAATGTTCTTACGTCATGACACAAAGTTAACATCTCATTCTCAACTCCAATCAGCACACCAGCCAGGGATAAAAACTCAAACATAAATCAAGTTAAACTGGATTGTTCTTTTTACAAATTCCATTAAAAAAGGCACACAATTGACTTTGAGGGTGGAACTGCATTTCGTTTAAAATTCTCCATCAAGCCTAGTGCTTAACCAATTACCTTTCCACAGCTTCTACAATGATGCTTTCTTCGAATCACAGTGAATGGTGCCTTGCATGCGGTACAGTAACTACAGACTTCATCTGGAACCCATTCTGGAGGATCTGTCAGAAACAGGAAAAAGACTTCATCAGCAACAGGTAATCATGCAGAAATCATGTCGCCAAAGTCTAACTTCTACCCCTGCCTCCATAATGATGATTTCTCTAAAAATATAAATACGGCACAATTGCATTTCACATTGTTTTAGAATTCCGAAATATATAATTAATTTTAAAATCAGGTGGAGTATCTCAGTATTCAAATTTACATGATGGTGCACTCATAATTACAGGAGGAAAGCACATGGGAAACCTTTATAAAGCTCGAGTTTGATCACCGTTACAGCATTGTGCCCAGTTTTGGTTACCACACTTTAGAAAATATAGAAG
Organism: Ginglymostoma cirratum; assembly: GCA_024137785.1. Classification (NCBI taxonomy): domain Eukaryota; kingdom Metazoa; phylum Chordata; class Chondrichthyes; order Orectolobiformes; family Ginglymostomatidae; genus Ginglymostoma; species Ginglymostoma cirratum. The sequence continues at coordinate 3,738,795 of JAHRHZ010000012.1, forward strand.
GGTTCTCAAGAGGATGCAGAAAAGATTTATCAGAATGGTTCAAGGGTGGGGATTTCATCTATAAAGGTTAGGTTGAGAAGCTGGGGTTATTCTCCTTGAAGCAAAGATTGAAGTGAAATTTGATGGACTTGTACAATATTGTGATGGGTATAAACAAGGTAGACAAGGACAAACTGTTTCCGTTAGCTGGTATGAAGACTCAGAGACACAGACATTATAGATTTCTGGTGAGGGATGTTAAGAGAAGTCTATTTATAATTACTTGGAAAATGCTGTCCACAATGGCGTTTGAAGCAGGGATTATGAATTATTTTAAAGGAAATTAGATGATCACTTGAGGGAGATAAACTCAGATCTAGGGGGATACAGTGGGAAATGAGACCGACTGTTTTCCTCAACACAGGCCAGCACAGACTCAATGGACAGAATGACCTCCTTCTTTGCTATAGATGACTATGATTGTGCATATTACATAGGCATGTATGTGAGGGAGTAGTGACAGCAGGGGGGGTGAAGAAAAGTATCAACTGAACAAGATCCCTCCTGTGCTTTCTGTCTCATATGATAATCACTTTAGTGCCTCCTACCCAACAGAAACTTGCAAAGTTCGAAAAGGAAGCCAGCAATCAAGAGCTGGGTCTACTCTTAATGGCACATGTGGCTGTCTGCGATGAGATGATACTCTTTACAAAAAAAAAGCAAAACTATGCATTGTCTACTTCGAATGCAATTAACCCGCACCCGAATTCCTTTTCAGACATTTATTATGTATTAAGTAATTTAAGAAGGTCTTGATCAACACTTCAAGATTTAAGTTTGATTGATTTCAATTGTAACATTCTAGTTTTCTCAGTGAAAAGAAGAGCTAATGGTTAAAGGAGCACACTATCTGGCTGAACAGAAGCGTTACACCACAAAAAAAGAAATTGACATCCATAAAACAGGTTAGTGCACATTTTCTCTGCCAGGAACAGTCAATGCCCCTCACGTATTTTTCCAGTGAACACAGCCAAATTATTTGAGGACAGCTGCTGCCAAGCATAAAGAAAGTGCAGTAGTGACTTATTTTAGATAAAATACTGCAGATCAAAGTAAACAGTCTCACTGTAACACAAGGGTAACATGCACAATTTTAACAAACTAAAAGTAGTTTGAAATTAAAATTAATTTAGAATTCCTGTATAGATTATTATGTTGGTGTAGGTGACCACTCCAGTTTGAGGCTGGATACAGCCACAAGTAGAACATTGATGGGAATTGGATGTCACTGGCAATATACACGGCCATTTCAGAGGACAGTTAGGCGTCAACTTGATTCTGCAGATCTGGAGTCACATGTAAGCCAGACCAGGTAGGGAAAGCAGATATTCTTGCCTAAAAAATGTCAAAGAATCGAATAGGAATATACATGAACCACTGACTGGAGGCCAACCGGCACTCATCAAATTCAAATTCCACAAGAATCCTTTAAGAGAAGTTTAAAACAAAAACAATTTGTGGATGCAAATCAATATATGGCTTTTTAGTTTGGTCAAGTGTTGAGATGAATAATGGTATGTGGATAACAAAATTTCATGAGACTTCAGCCAATATTACAAATCGGTAGCTGTCAACTGAAATACAATGATGCATGAAAATTGTGCACTTAGGAGGAAAATGCACACTTCTAGAAGAGCAGTTACATTTAATTTTGCCTGAATGATTATTGAGGAGGACACCACAGTAAAAGGATATTCTTAGAATCCCTACAGTGTGAAGCAGGCCATTTGGCCCACTGAGTCCACAGTGACCCTCCAAAGAACATCCCGTCCAGATTCAACCCCAGCCCCATCCCTGTCAGCCTGCATTCCCCATGGCTAATCCACCTAGCCTGCACATCCCTGGACACTGGAAAATTTAGCATGGCCAATCCACCTAACCTGCACATCTTTGGACTGTGGGAGGAACCTCGTAGAGACACAGGGAGAATGTGCAAACAAGTGTGGAATTGAACCCAGGTCCCCAGCACTGTGAAGCAGCAGTGCTAACCACTGAGCCATCGTGTTACCCCAAATGCTGAGAGACTGTACTGCTTAGTATTCCAGCTATCAAATGCTTATTCATTAATTAAAGCAAATGCTGAATCTTTGATGTTTTGCTGTAACAGCAAGTTGGCCTCCTCTCGTTTGGCATGGTCCTAATTAAATTTGGGCTAAGTAATTTGAATGCTATTTAATTATTAAAGCAATGAGATCACAGTAGCATTTGAAGATTCTGCCATCTCTGTCAAATGAGAGTGCAATAAATAATTGGACTAATTATTTATGTCACTTATATTGGTTCAAGAGGGTATAGTACTTTTGTGTGCAACCACAGATCAGATGCACAGGCCTTGGAGCAAGTATAACAGCCATTCACCACAATAGCTGGGACAAAGGGAATTGATTACAGGCAGAGACAGGGTGACATCCGCTAGATTTCAGTGGAGGAAAGAGAGATCTGACGGTTCTGAAGAAGGGTCAGTGGACTCGAGACACAAACTGTTTCTTTCTTCCCACAGATGCTGCCAGACCTGCTGACTTTCTCCAGCAATTTCTGCTTTTGTGTGTTTGAGAGACTTAATTTGATCGTATGCAGTTGTGAAAAATTCCCTGCAGGAAGTAAACCTCTCTATCATGTTTGAGTTGGAGATGAACTTTCATCCTCATGTTGTGCCATCACTAAGACCTGCGATTTCCACCTCTGTAACAGTGTCTGATTCCACTTCACTTCACTTCAGTTCCTCGACTGCTCTCAAATCTCAACTGTCTAGTTTGTAGTCTTCCGTTCACCAAAAATTCTGTAAGCCTACTAATCTGCTCAAGCATTTGCCCATCCTCATTAAAAACATAACTTCCAAGCCTGACGATCTGAAGAGGCTGCTGGTCAGTCTTGAGCATTTTACTTTCTGTAAGGTTAAAGTAATTTCAAAGTCTGCTGTTTGGTCCCAAAGTCACACCAAATGCCAGTCACCCACTATCATTGTTCACTGACCTATGCAGTCTCCCAGTTATATGACATCTCCATTTAAAAAGTCTTTAAATCCCTCCATGTCAGACTCCTCCCTATCTCTCATTTTCTATAAGTCTTCAAAGTATTGTCACTCTGAATTGGGTGCCTTTAGCTGCCTGGATTTTGAGCTCTGCAATGCCCTCCCTGCTTCACTACTTCACTTTCTTCCTTTAAGACATGGTCCAAAACCCATTTATTGACCACGCTTTTGGTCACTGCACTAAAATGTTCCTCGGTGTCAAATTTTACTTGATGTTACTTCTGTCAAGTGCCTTGGGATGTTTTGTGATAAGAAGTGATAAATACAAGTAGTTGTTATTGAAATCTAAAACAAAAGTGATAATTTTAAAATTGAAACTAAGTTAGTTAAAAAGGAATCAATAAGAAGAACCTTACATAGATTTGAGAAAACCTGCAGGGCAGCACCCTAGGAAACCGAACATATAGAATTGATTGGCATCCATTCTTTATGGTAAATTTGGCAGACAACTCTTTAATAACTCTTTAATAAGTGCCACTTGATCAGGATTTATATCTGGCAATCTTTATCCACTTGAACAGCCAAAAAGGAATTGATGCATAGAAGCACATACAAACAGGAAGCAAAAATGGCAGAGAGATTAGGAGAGTACACACAAAAGAAAAATGATAAACAGTCACAGACATGAAGGAAGAAAGAGATGAGAGGGAGACAGCATCTTTGAGAGAAAAAAATGTGAATGCATGAAGAGAAGTGCTTAAGAGAGAGTGCATGCATCAAGAGGCAAAGGCCATACACACACTTAATGGTCAAAGGTTAACACAGTTTTAGTTTGACTTTCTACCTTTCTGATGCTGCAAATAAACTTTGAGTCACGTGTGAAAAAAAAGCAAAAAAAAAAGCACCTTTGACTTTCCAGTATCACCTGCATGGAAATTCTTTTACTGAATTTTTTATTTAAGTCTCAAAATTGATCCATACAGGTAGAACTGTTTGTCAATTTAGAGTACAATCTTCCTCTATTATCCTTTGTCCAAGCGCAGGAGGTTACGCACGTATCAACAGCTAAGCATAAGAGACACACCACACTCTATAATTTCCTCCAGCTCGTGCAATTTCACAAGAGTCTGGCTACAACTACCCAACTCAACAGCACAACGTACCAGTAAGCTTCTCAAAGCTTACTAAACTGGAGTTACTGGCTTACCTGGAGCTGCAATTTAAATAAGAGTTCTATGTCTCCAGATTCAATTAATGAGTCAGATTACTGATTAATCATCAAAACAACCCTGAAAAACTGAAAGAACTGCGGATTCAGTGATAATGTTTTGGGTCCAGTGACCCTTCCTCTGAGGAAGACCCACAAGTTAGGTACTTCTGCATACAAGATTTGGTTTTGTTCTGAACTTCAACTATTAACTCAAATTCCCAAGCGATTACTGACTGATTTTGCAAGGGCTATTGAATTGCCCCTCCCTCAACAACACTTAATTTTTTTAAAAAAATCAAAAGACATGTTTGGACAAATGAAATGCACTTCAGAGAAAATCAATTCACACAATGTTTAATGTTTTAAGGCAGGTATTTATCCAATTCCAAATGTTAATACAATATTAAGAAGTGCTCAATACTTCACCTTCAAGGTCCTCATCTCTTGCCTTGTCAGCCAGTTCAGAGGCAGACACACTTTCCCGGCATAAAGCACAATCTTCAAGTGCAGGACTTCTCAATGTCTGGTCACCTGAAACAAAGAATCCGATGGTATTGGAGCAAACTCGGTCAGACTTGTAAACTCAACTAATGGCTTTTATACTCACATACTCAATTACAGAACAGGTTTTCATTGCTGCCCTTACCTGGATGGCTAGTTTGCGATGCAGAGTGACACCAACGGCATGGGTTTAACTCTAGCACCGGCTGATGTTACCATGAAGGGGTCTCCTTCTCAACCTCTCCTCTCGACTGAGGCACGATGACCCTCAGGTTAAACCAGTACCAGTCATTTCTTTCTAATGACAGCAGACCTATGGCCTAAGACTATAGTGATTTAACCTTCACCTTTTTTACTCAGCAACTCAGGCCTTCCTACTGGTAATCATGCAAGCTTTTTACACTGCAATCAGTGTCAGATATAGCTCAGTTGAACTCGGTTCTCAAGTCTGAAGGGTCTGGGTTCAGGTCCTACTTCCAGACTTGAACAGAGACATTTAGACTGGCAGTCAAATACAAATGGAGTACTGTCCTGTCACAGCCACCATCTTTCTGGCAGAATGTTAAACTTAGGCCCAGTCTCGGATGCTTGCAAAAGATCCAAAGACACTGTTTCAAAAAAAGAAGAGCAGGAGCACTCTCCTTAGTGTCCTGTCCGATATTTATCATTCAAACATCACAGAAACAGATTATCTGGTTATTACAAAGGAGGCAATGGACTAGTGGTTTTCTTGCTGGGCTGATAATCCAGTGACCTAGGTAACATTCCGGGGATGTGGGTTCAAATCCCACTATGGTGGATGAAAATCTGGAATTAAAAGTCTAATGATGATTATGAAATCATTGTCCATTGTCAGAAAAACACATCTGGTTCACTAATGTCCTTTAGGGAAAGAAACTGCCATCTTTACTTGGTCTGGCTGACACACGACTCCAGTCTCACAGCAATGTGGTTGACTTTTAACTTTCCCTTGGGCAATTAGGGATGGGCCATAAATACTTGCCTAGCCAGTGATGAATGAATTTAAAAAGAATGCTCTTTGTGGGATCTCACTGTGCAAATTTGCTGCCAAACTTCCGACATTACAACAATAACTACACATATGAAGCAGTTCATTGTCTGCAAAGTGCTTTGGCGCATTCTCCAGTCAGAACAGAAATATGAGACTTCCATTTTCTTCTTTTTGGTGAAAGAAACTCAATACAATTAATCACCATTGCATTTTTTTTAAAAAACAAGTTACTTATTTAATTCCGAGATAGCAGGAACTGCAGATGCTGGAGAATCTGAGATAACAAAGTGTAGAGCTGGATGAACACAGCAGGCCACGCAGCATCAGAGGAGCAGGAAGGCTGACATTTCGGGCCTAGACCTTTTTTCTGAAAACTTTCTGACAAAGGGTCTAGGCCTGAAACATCAGCGTTCCTGCTTCTCTGATGCTGCTTGGCCTGCTGTGTTCATCCAACTCTACACCTTGTTATCTCTACTTATTTAATTGTAGTTTGTGTTTGGAGACCAGAAAGGGCCAAAAAGAGCATTCTCTACTCCTTATTTTCTTGCAATTGCTGTCCATCACTATTGCACTCTGTTACCCGGATCATATGTGGGAAACTAGGTGAAGTTCTCAAAAATAAAATCTTCAAGGCAATCTCTTTGCAGTGAAGTAACTTGATATTGCACATTCAGCAATGGTAAAATCTTTTACAACCAAGATTTGCAGAAGAAATGAATGCCATTGTGTAGTGCTCAAAATTTTCTCAGCATCCTGAGGACCATTGGAAAAGAGAGGTTTCTCACATTGCAATACACTAAAGTTCAACAAAATGCTTTCTCCCTGTGGGAATTCGACTCATTATTGTTGCTCTCCCAGACTGATCAACTGACTTAATGAACCTACCCACACAAATGAGTTTATTCAAGACTGAAACCATAGGACTTTTATAATAATTCACCAACAGTCGTCAGAGTGCTTGATTCTAACCACTTAGATTTCTGTTAGAGTCATTTGTGCACATAAAAAAAAAGTTTAATTGAACCTTAAATTTGTTTTAATATTGATGTAAATTGCTTACAATCCGAAAATAAAGTCAATTACAGATTTAAAAATCTCTTGTTTACAATAGCCACTGCTGGAGTACAAAGGAAATAGATTTAACAATATACTATGTAGCTAAACATCGGAATTGAAGAACATTTTGCAGTTCAGTAAGCATCAGTGCAGAATAGAGACAAGTTAATGTTTCAGTCACAAGTCCAGATCCAAAATTAGCTCATTACCTTTCTTTTCTATCCTGCTGCCCTCATATTGTAACTTGGTCGCCATGACCTCGAATAGGGTTTTAAGAATGCTTCGCAGGTCACTTGCATAGTTAGTCTGTAGCTGATCAGCAACACCTATGATGTTGATAAAGAGATTTTGTTTTTAAAATCAAAGCTATATATAATTTTCTACTCACGGACCTGCTGTAAACTATGGAGACACTGGATCTGGTTGTGATGATGACAAAGAAACTGCAAGTGGTTATAGATGAGTTGAGGAAGTGGTTAAAAACCTGGCAGACGGATGTAATGTTGAAGTGTGAGGTCATGCATTTTGGTAGGAAGATTCAAAAGGTAGACTATTATTTAAATAGGAAGAGACACCAGAACAGTGCAGCAGTGAAGAATCTGGGTGTCTTCTGCATTAAAACATAACATATTGCAAGTGGAGTAAATAGCTAAGGTGGCAAACAGATTTTTTTAATTACTTGGGATTTTTAAAAAAAGGGAAGTCTAGTTTCAGTCCCCATATTTTAAAAAACAATATCCTGACAATGAAGGCAGTTCAAAAGAGTTTTAACCACGTGGACCCCTGGGATGAAGGGGTTGACTTATCAAGAATGTTTAAACAGGCTAGGCCTTTATTCATTCGAATTTAGGGGAACAAGGGTGATCTTGCAAAATATAGGAGATTCTGAGGGAACGTGACAGGATAAATGTTGAGTAAATGTTTCCATTTGTTGGGGAGTCTCAAACTAGGGAATATAGTTATAGAATAAGGGTATACTCATTTAAAACTGAGATGGAAAGGAATTTCTTCAAACAGAGAAGTGATTGTCTGGAATTCTCTACCCCAGACAGGATTTAATGAAGATATAGACTGATTTTTGAAATATCGAGGAATTGAAGGCTATGCTGGGCTGGTACAAAAGAGAAGTTGAGGCCTGGAGCAGATCTGTCATCATCTTGTTGAAGGCAGGACAGGTTTGAGGAGCTGAATAGCCTACTCTTGTTCCAATTTCTTTTGTTCAATGCATCACCTGAAATCAAACATGAAAAAGCAGGGGAAAACATCTGATTTAACTGCCACACCATACCCCATAAGCATAATTATCTTTATTTTTAAAAATATTTTTCTACCTGTAACAGTGGCCAATGAGTCCATTAATACAATGGCCTGGATATGCTGTCAGTGGAGAAGCATACCTTGACTCCACCCCACCAGCACCCCACCACATGCCTATCCTAAGAAGGCAGTCACTGTTTATTCTGAAGTCAATGGTAAGCAATGGACAAGTGCAGGAGAAGGCAGTATGATGTATATGATCAGCCATGATTTTATTGAATAATGCAACATCTCAAGGAGTTGAATGGCCTACTCCTGCTAACTTGTTTAACAACTGAGTTTTACTATTTGCAAGTTCAGATGTAACAACATCTCACAGTTTAAATTTTGATATCACACACACACTGGGCTAAACCTCTATCACTTCATTTTCTCAAGAGGTTAAAATACCACAGAAGTTACTTCTAAAATTGATTTCTCCAATGAATGAGAAAAGCTTGATCTCCATTTCTTGCCCTCATAAAAGGCGGTGACAAGCTGGGTTCTTCAACCACTGTAGTCTGAGAGATGCTGGTATACTCACAATGCTGCAAGGAAGTGTGATTCAGGATTTTTGACCCAGGGAAGAAATACTCATCTAGTTCCAAGTCGGGATGCTGCGACTTGGACAGGAATGTACAGATGAGGGCCTCCCCAGAATCTTCTGTCCTTGTCCTTCTAGGTGGTAGAGGCGTGGGATTGGAAAGCGCTGTTGAAGGAGCTTTGGTGTGTTAGTCCAGTGCATCTTGGAGGTGGTGCATACTCTGCCATCTCACACCAGTCAAGAAGGGAATATTTAAGATGGAGGAGTGGACTGCTCATCAAATGGATTGCTTTGTCATGAAGCTTCAAGCTCCTTCAGTAGTTTTTGGAGTTGCACTCATCTGGCAAGCTAAGTGTATTCCATTCCACTCCTGACTTGTGGCTTACATACAGTGGATAAGCTTTCAAGAGACAGGAGGCGTTTTCATCAGAATTTCCAGTTCCTCCCCTATACTTGTAGATGCAGTATTTTTGGTTTCATCGATTTCTAGTCAATGGTAACTCCCAAGATTTTGACAGTGGAGCATTCGATGATAATGAATGTCAAGAGGAGATGGTCAGACTCTCTTGTTAGAGATGGTCATTACCTGGCATTTGTGTTACTTGTCACTTATCATCCCAAGCTTGTATATTATCCAAGTCTTGCTACATTTGTTCATACCTTCCTCCAGTAGGGTCATACAGTCACAGAAATATATAGCACAGGAACAGACCCTTCAGTCCAACTTGTCCATGCAGAGCAGATATCCTATATAAATCTAGCCTCATTTGCCAGCATTTGGCCCATGTCTCTCTAAACCCTTCCTATTCATATACCCATCCAGATGCCTTTTAAATGTTGCATTTGTACCAGTCTCCACCACTTCCTCTGGCAGCTCATTCCATACACGCAGTACCCTCTGCATTAAAAAGTTGTCCTTTAGGTCCCTTTTATATCTTTCCCCTCTCACCTTAAACCAATGTCCTCAAGTTTTGGACTCCTCCAGCCCGGGGAAAAGACCTTGCCTATTTACCCTATTCATGCCCTTCATGATTTTATAAACCTCTATAAAGGTCTCCCCTCAGCCTTCAACACTGCAGGGAAACTAGCCCCAGCCTATTCAGCCTCTCCCTATGGCTCAAACGCTTCAGCTCTGGCAACATCCTTGTAAATCTTTTCTGAACCCTTTCAAGTTTCACAACATCCTTCCAAAAGCAGGGAGACCAGAACTGCACACAATACTCCAAAAGTGGCTGAACCAATGCCCTGTACAGCCACAACATGACCTCCCCAACTCCTATACTCAATGCACTGACCAATAAAGGCAAGCAAATCAAATGCTGTCTTCACTATCCACCTACCTGTGACTCCACTTTCAGTACTTGAGCAATCTCAAATATAGGACTTTATACAATCATCAGTGAACATTTGACCTTAGAATGGAGGGAAGGTCATTGATGACATAGCTTAAGCTGGCTGGGTCAAGACTCTACTGTAAGGAATTCCTACAGAGACATGCCCAAACCGAGATGATTAACCTCCAAAAACTATAGCCATCTTCATTCGTGCTAGGTATGACTCCAACCAGTGGACAACGCCCCCAAACCAATTCCACTTTTCTCAGACCTCTTAATGCCACTCTCAGTCAGATGCTGCCTCTAGAGTTCAGCTCTTTGTCTAGATGGCTGCAACCATGTGGCCTTGATGGAACGCCAACTGAAGCATCAGTGAACAGGTTATTGCTGATTAACATCAACAATATGACCGGTTTCCTGATGACTGATAGAAGATTGGTGAAATAGTAATTGGCCAAATTGGATTTGTCCCACTTTCCGGGAACAGAACATAGCTGGGCACGGTACTACTTGTCAGGTATGCGTGCACCTGCATAATCTGCAACAACCAGAAAGGAGCATCCTGGCCATGCTCATTTCCCCCGTAATGATTCTGCACTGTAACTATGCAAAAGTGTAAAGGTACTGCACAAGTAAACTGTGAAAAAAAAATTAGAGGGCCTATTAGAAAGTGGCTGAAGGAAAGAAATTATCAAAGGTCCAAGAAAGACAGTTCACATTAGGCAGCTCCATACACGACATATACTTGGCCTCCTGGCAATTGCATCTGCAGATACAGGTGAAAATCTACTTTGAAAGAGGATTAGCTGGATCAAGGCACCATTTCCAAAAGAAAGCTGCAATAGTAGACCCCAATAGTATTATTCAGAACGGTGAATACCACAGCAAGTGCAATACTGGCTATTTCCATTGGAAGTGCTGTACTCCCAAGATGCCCCGCTCTTAGTTCCACAGCATGATGCAAAGAGATGGCTTTCTTTCAAGTACTGAACCAGAATAATGAGTAGCAGCCATATCTGTAAAAGTGTCAATTACTTCCACAGACTCTAGATAAAACCATGAGGACTATCCCTCAGAGACTGATCAGACAGACCATAGATCTGCAGTATAGTGCTGATATATACAATGATGGGAATTGCTGAAGCTTAGTTCCACCCCTCTCTCAGCATTCTTATTGTTGGGAAGAGTACCATGGTGGCCAATCCACCTCAGTTAACAACACCTCCACTTCAACAGCCAGGGTGTTGGGCTGTTTGATCACACACTGCAGACTCTTTCTTTCATTTCTTTAAATCTTTACTCTTCCAACTTTGGTAAAGGTTATGGATTTGAGTTGCCTCCCAAGAATCTCCACAAGTTTACAGCGTTCTAATCTCTTATTGTGACACCAACCTTTTATTCTCCCGAGATCTTTATATTCAACTTGTAGGGAACTCCACACTGTTATGCATCTGCTCTATCCAACTGTCCAAGTTTGAAATTACACTAACACGTGGACTTAGGAAAATGGGCGTAAACGGTTCACTTTCATACAAATCTTTTTAATTGCTATTTTTTGCAGATCACAAAGGAAAGTCTAGGGCATAAGTTTCAATTTCGATAAAGTAAGGGTAACTATTGGAGAAATGAGAAAATTGAATGTGTATCATCCATTTTACTTAACAGTCCAATTAAAGCACACAACACAAATACACTGAGGCAGAAAGAGGAGAGCTACAAAGACAGGGTAGTGATATAGGTCTGGTAAACTTGGCTTATTTCAAAATTTAGGTGAATCAAATGATCTAATTAAAAAGATAAATGAATTGGTTGTACAAGGTAGATGCTAAGTGGATCCTTCTGGGTGGGCAGTCTAAAAATAAGGATTGGGCCATTTTGGACAGAGATGAGAAAAACTGCTTGACTCAAAAGGATGGTGAATTTTTGCGATTCACCACTCCAAGGAAGCTGTGCAAACTCAGTGGATATACTCAAGATAAAAATATACCAACAGGAGTTTTGGTCACGAAGGGAATCAGGGTTATGTGGACAGAGCAGGAAAGTGGTGTTGACAGAAAAGATCAACAATGATCCTTCTAAATGGTGGTGCAGGCACAAAGGGCAAATAGTCAACTTTGGCTCCAATTGCTCATTTAATTACATCAGGTCATGTTCTGACTGACAAACACATCCATCAACATTTTCAAGGGATTCTTTGCACACGTGTTCAAGAAGTACTTCTCTGCATAACAGTAGTGAAAATAAAATAAAACAGGATAACAAGTGTGAAAGAGGACCTCTCCAGCTACAGTAAGAATTACAGGGCGATCAATAAGTACAGTTCCTCATGAGGTTACTTAGCTGAACTGTTAAGTGCTTCATATTGACTGGATAATTTCATGAACCCATTTGATCCAATGATGTGGTGCACGTAAGTAAATATAACTGGTATAAAAAGGAGAAGAATGGGACAACAGACTTCAACAAAATAAATACTAAGAAGGAAAGCTTTTAAAAGGATAATGAAAAGGTAGTCTGCCAGAATGAAACGTAGATTAGTGAGTTATCATTTTGAGAAGTTAACTATGCTGCAGTGACACACAAGAATGCAAGAGTAATTCCATCAATAAAGTCTGAGTCTCATTCTTCAGACTGGGTGGAGAAACCACTGAACAAATATCCATGTCCTTGAAACCAGTTCCGAAGATTTAGACAAAGCTCCTTCAAAACCAACCAAGATGGGCTGGACCGCTGAATGACCCCTGCCAGGTCCTGTTTTCTAAACTCTCAAATGGTCAACATTCCAGGGGAGGGCAAAAAACAACTAAAGACACTCTGTGCCCGAATTTCTGAGATATGGCAGCATTAATATTAATCAGTGGAAAGAGCTTGCTACTAATTGCTTAAAACTGGGGCAACTTATCTATCAAGCTGCATGGCAGAGTGAGGATAGAGAAGGGAAAAAAAGGAAGCAAATCCTTTACTCCAGATCCCACTACCTCAGGGACATCCTGCACCATGTGCCAAAGGTCTGGGGTCAAAAAATTGGCCTTGAGTCATGAGGATCCATAACAGGAACCCATACCCAGATTGGACGTAATCCTCAAGATCAGGGACAGTCAATGACAACAACATTGTTGAATGTTTATCAATTTAAACAACTATTTGTTGTTTCTTAGGCCACTCACATTAAAATATTAGGAATTTGACAAACTGTTTCACCAAGCAATTAAATAACCTTAAATATTACCACAACAGACAACAGCACAGAAGGAGGCAGAGCAGGCAATTCTCTTAACTTGAAATTAAAGAATACAGATACCTGCAATACACACGAAAAGCCTGTGAATAAGATCATTGCTGCTATGGAAACGGGCTCGAATCTTTTCTCTCGTAGCAATTTTGGCAGCCAAAAGTGCGAGTTGGATTTCCTCTTGATCTACATCCTCGGAAGTGTAAGAACTTGTGAGACTGCCAACAGGGCTGTAAAAACACAGCATTTGTTAACATTGGCTGAGCTGAAAAGACCAGATATTAAAAACCACGAGGCAAATAATCAGATTATGTTTACACTTTAAAAAAAGCAAATGCCGAATGCGCCTCCTGGTACATTCATTTCTGTAAATGTTTCAAACCATTCACCAAAAGGTAGGATACCTAAGCAACTTAAAGAAAAGGACCCTGAATAAAAAATTTAAGTAATGCATATATTCCAAAAGAATATTCAAATCAACCTTGTGTTGCCAAGTTGGGTAGAATACTTGTGGATTAGGACGCAGGCAGTTAGAGTTTGGTGTTTATAAATCGCTAGGGGGAAAGTAGTGCATGGCCCCATTAAAAGATGATGTGCTTTTTCCATGCTTAGAGACTTACAAAGGACGTCTGTGAGCAGCTTGAAAGTTTGCAACAGCACAGACAGCACCTGAATTGAAACAATTGTATCAAAAGGCCGCACAGGTAGCAGGCCAAGCATAAGTTTTGTTTTAGAGATAAAAGGTACTGCAGATGCTGGAGAATCCGAGATAACAAGCATGGGGCTGGATGAACACAGCAGGTCAAGCAGCATCATAGGAGCAGGAAAACTTGACGTTTCGGGCCTAAACCCTTCATCAGAAATGGGGGAGGGGAAGAGGGTTCTGAAATAAATAGGGAGAGAGGGGGAGGCGGATAGAGGATGGATAGAGGAAAGGATAGGTGGAGAGGAGGCAGACAAGTCGAAGAGGCGGGGATGGAGCCAGTAAAGGTGAGTGTAGGTAGGGGGGTAGGGAGGAGATAGGTCAGTCCAGGGAGGACGGACAGGTCAAGGGGGCGGGATGAGGTTAGTAGATAGGAGATGGGGGTGTGGCTTGAGGTGAGAGGAAAAACAGGTTAGGGAGGTGGAGATGAGCTGGGCTGGTTTTGGGATGCGGTTGGGGGAGGGGAGATTTTGAAGCTTGTGAAATCCACATTGATGCCACTGGGCTGCAGGGTTCCCAGGCTGAATATGATTTGCTGTTCCTGCAGCCTTCGGGTGGCATTACTGTGGCATTGCAGGAGGCCCAGGATGGACATGTCATCTGAGGAATGGGAGGGGGAGTTGAAATGGTTCGCGACTGGGAGGTGCAGTTGTTTGTTGCGAACTGAGCGCAGGTGTTCTGCAAAGCAGTCCCCAAGCCTCCGCTTGGTTTCCCCGATGTAGAGGAAGCCACAACGGGCACAGCGGATGCAGTATACCACATTGGCAGATGTGCAGGTGAACATCTGCCTGATGTGGAAAGTCTTCTTGGGGCCTGGGATTGGGGTGAAGGAGGAGGTGTGGGGGCAGGTGTAGCACTTCCTGCGGTTACAGGGAAAAGTGCCGGGTGTGGTGGGGCTGGAGGGGAGTGTGGAGCGGACAAGGGAGTCGCGGAGGGAGTGGTCCCTCCGGAAGGCAGATAAGGGTGGGGAGGGAAAAATGTCTTTGGTGGTGGGGTCTGATTGCAGATGGCGGAAGTGTCGGAGGATGATGCGTTGGATCCGGAGGTTGGTGGGGTGGTATGTGAGGACAAGGGGGATTCTTTTTTGGTTATTGTTGCGGGGACGGGCCGTGAGGGATGTGTTCCGGGAAATGCGGGAGACACGGTCGAGGGCGTTCTCGACCACTGTGGGGGGGAAGTTGCTGTCCTTGAAGAATGAGGACATTTGAGATGTACGGGAGTGGAATGTCTCATCCTGGGAGCAGATGCGGCGGAGGCGAAGGAATTGGGAATAGGGGATGGCATTTTTGCAGGAGGGTGGGTGGGAGGAGGTGTATTCCAGGTAGCTGTGGGAGTCAGTGGGCTTGAAATGGACATCTGTTTCTAGGTGGTTGCCCGAGATGGAGACAGAGAGGTCCAGCAAGGAGAGAGAAGTGTTGGAGATGGTCCAGGTGAACTTCAGGTTGGGGTGGAAGGTGTTGGTGAAGTGGATGAACTGTTCGAGCTCCTCGTGGGAGCACGAGGCGGCGCCGATGCAGTCATCAATGTAACGGAGGAAGAGGTAGCGTTTAGGGCCAGTGTAGGTACGGAAGAGGGATTGTTCCACGTAACCTACAAAGAGGCAGGCATAGCTTGGGCCCATGCGGGTAAGTTTTGTTTTGTTTTGTTATCAAGACAACAAGTTTTGAATTTAGCCAATTAAATTGAACGAGGCACTGAGATACCAAAAACCAATTAAATTTAAATCTGACAGTTCTGACAACGTAGGGACCAATCCTATCGTAAGAAATTGATGTCGTCAAGGGTATAAAAGAAGAGGACAGTAGGACAAGAAGGCATTCCTGACAGGACATTTGACACAGAAAACATTGAACATTCTGGAAGACATATAACCTGGCTGTAATTTCGAGAGACTAAATTCTATGTTTCTTTAATATAAGGGGTCTTTATTTATTGGAACAGCATGCCATTAGAATCTTGTTTTATTCAGGAATAGTTAGTTGTTAGAAGGGAGTTTATTTGTTTTGTTAATAGTTTAGTTAATTCGTTCATTGTTGAGTCGGATAAATAAATTGTTATTTGTTGATTGTAAAGTGAGTGTCAGGGGTTTATTTTATTTAACTACTAGAAGTTGCTGAAAGGCAGGTTAGATCACTTTTCATACATCTTTTTAAGAGATTATAGGGTGGACCACTCCTCTTTGGATTTTAATTCACGGGGAGTGGGCAACCTCCACTTTATAACTCTTAATAACTAGTTTTCTTCGCCAATTCCTGTTCACTCACACTGCAGTGCTCACCAACTTGCAATTCAGCAATGCCACAACTTTTAAAAAATTCTCAATGTTACTTTCAAGCTTCACAGCTTCTCCCCATCTCATCTCTGTAACCTTTCCAAGGCCAAAAACACTCCAAGATCTCTGCACTCCAATATGGCTTTTTCACTTCACCTAATTAACTCACACTCTCCTTCAAATATGCTTTAAAAATATCTCTTCAATCAAGCTTTTATTTACCTATCTTACCAACTTTATGAAAAGTTCATTTTTGGGATGTGGTCGTCACTGGCTAAGCTAAAGTTTATTTCCCAACCTCAACTGCCCTCGAAGAGGTGGCAGTTTAACACTTTAACAGTTGCAGTCCAGTAATGCAAGGATACCCACTATCCTTTTTGAAGGGAGTTCCAGGATTCTGATCTAGTTACATCAAAGAAATAGTAACATAATTCCAAGTCAGGATGGTATACAGCTTGGAGGTGGTGGCATTCTCATGTATCTGCTGCCCTGGTCTGTCCAGGTTGCAGAGTTTATGGGTTTGGAAGTCACAGTCAAAAGAGTCTTGCAGAGTTGCTGCAGTGTATATGGTAGATGGTACACAGTACTGCCACTGTGCTTCAGCGCTGGAGAGAAAACAAACATTGAAAGTGTTAGATGGTGTCTATAGACAGGGAAGAATTGAAGAAAATCAGTATTAGGAAAACAAAATGCTGCTAGACAAATTAAAGGCATTAACTATTAACTTAGAGACATAGATTCAAATCCTGCATGTCAGTCAGTGAAGGACCAATAATGTTAGGTTCACTTTGTATCGCTAACCAGATCTCCAGCTAATAAATGCTGGCCTAGCCAGCAATGTGAATGAATAAAAAAAGGTCCCCAAGGACTGATGATCTGCACCCCAGAATACTGAAGGAAGTGACCATGTAAACACTGGATGCACTTGTGGTCATCTTCCAAAATTCTACAGTCACTGGAACAGTTCCAACAGATTGGAGGGTGGCAAATGTAACCCCACTATTTAAAAATGGAGGAAAGAAAAGACAAAATAAAAGTTAGTTGCCAGTTAGCCTAACATCAGAAAAGGAGAATATGTTAGCATGCGTTATAGAAGATGGGGGCAGCACAGAGGCTCAGTGGTTAGCACTGCTGCCTCACAGCGCTAGGGACCTGGGTTCAATTCCACCCTTGGTTGACTGTCTGTGTGGAGTTTGCACATTCTCCCCATGTCTGGATAGGTTTCCTCCCACAATCCAAAGATGTGCAGGCTGGGTGGATTGGCCATGCTAAATTGGCTGTAGTGTTGAGGGATGTGTAGATTAGGTGGGTTATAGGGGGATGGGTCTGGGGGTATGCTGTCAGGGTCGGTGTGGACTTGTTGGGCCAAAGGGCCTGTTTCCACACTGTAGGGATTCTATGATTCAAGATGTGATAATAGAACACTTGGAAAGCAGTAACAGAATTAAACAAAGTCAGCATGGTCTTGTGAAAGGTAAGTCATGCTTAGCTTATCTACTGAAATTTTTGGAAGATGCAACTAGTAGAATAGATAAGGGACAACTAGTGGGCATAATGTATTTGTATTTAAAGTGTTTGATAACTTCCCACTTAAATTAGTCGGCAAAATTAAAAGCTGTATAAATATTACTGTAGCCGTATCAATCCAGGCAAGTAGGGAGTAATGGGAAGTCAGGTGGCAAACTCCAAACCTAGAATCCCCAGCCTCTGCTCTGTTTTTTTTTTAAGGCACTGTGTTTATGCTTGATCCATTTTAGTTTCTGGTTATTATTAATACCCAAGATGTTCAAAGTGGACGAATTTGTCCAGTGAGAAACAAAGGCTCTTCGAGAAGGATACATGGCTGAATGAGGAAGTCAAGGATTGTATTGAACAGAAATAAACACAATGCAATTGTACAAAGGTTAGTGGTAGGTCAGAGAATCTGTGTTTGGGAATCAGCAAAGAATGATTAACATCTAAAAAGAGAGAAAGTAGAATACATGAGAGAAAGGTAGCTAGCAATTGAACAGAAGAGGAAGACTTTCTGGAGGTATTTGAATAGAATGAGTATGGGTGCGCCAGAAAGCATGTTTGGGGAATTGTTTGTGCATAACAATGAAATTGCATAGGCTTTAAACAGGTATTTTGTGTCTGTCTTCATTGTGGAAGATTTGGAAAGATTCCACAGGATACTCAAAATCAATAAGGGAAAGCAAGGGAAGAAATTAAAACCACCACTAACATAAAGGAAAGCTAACTCACCTAACATAAACAGAAATTGCTGGAAAAACTCAGCAAGTCTGACATCTGTAGAAAGAAACCAAAGATAATGTTTTGTCTCCAGTGGCCCTTCTTCACCTAACATCTGACAAGTCTCTAGGACCAGATAGCCTGTATCAGAGGGTCTTAGAAAAGCAAAAGAAGGTGCAGAGGAGTTGGTAATTCAGTTCCTTAAGCCTGCTTTGCCATTTAATATGATCATGGTTGATCTCATCTCAGCCTCAACTCCACTTTCCTGCCTGCTGTCATTAAATCTTCAACGTGTCCCGACATTCACCACAGTCTGGGGTAGTGAATTCCACGGGTTCCCTTTGAGAAAGGGATCTGCCATCCCTTGGCTTAAAACTATCATCTCACGTTCTAGATTGCCTTCCATATCCACTCTACGTCTGCTTTGTCAATCTCCTTTAGCATCTTATATACCTCAATTACATTTCCTTTCATCCTTCTAAACTAGTGAGGTTAGGCTTAAACTCTTCTTTTTCTCTTCATAAAACAAACCCTCATCTCTGGAATTAATCTAGTGAACCTTCTCTGAACTGCTTCCAATGCTATTGATCTACTTTCCTTATTTGTCTGTCTCTTTGTGCCTGTGTGCATGTGCACGTATGTGTACATAAGGGGGGGGAGCAGTTTAAAAGAGGATTAAAGTTTTTGTTTGTAGTGCTATATGCCAATGATTTACATCAGTTTATCCGCAGTTTTGATCTAATTACTAATAATAAGTAATTTTTGTTTAGTACAGAAACCTGGTCCATGATTTCTATCAATCTTGGATTAAAAGTCAGGTAAATTGGGATACACTGCATACTTTTAAAAAGCATTTAACATTTGATATGACTCCAGGAACAGCAGGGCCTGACTTGCAGCTCACTAACCCAGTGGATCGTAATATATTACAGAAGACCCTGAAGGGATACAATAGGGCAGATCCAGCAGAATGTTTCACCTAATGGGAGAAGACAAGATCTGGACAGTACATATCAAGAAAATAGCAGAAATAAGGAGAATTTATTTCTCTTAGACGGTCATGAGTACGTGGAATTCACATCCCCAGAAAGTAGTGGAGGACTGGATAATTGAACTGATTCAAGGCAAAGTTAAGTAGATATTTAACAGACAAGGGAGCCCAGAGTTATGGGGAGCAGACAAGAATGTGGAGTTGAAACTACCACCAGATCAGACATTATCTTGTTGAACAGCAAAACAAGGCCGAGTGGCCTACTCCAAAGTCCAATTTTATTAACAAGGTACATTGACTTAATCAAAGAGGTCATATTTTGTTACACTTCTTTATTGGTCCATTAAAAACATTTGAGCAGCCAAATTAAATACTGTACATTTGATATCATTTATTTTGCAGACATGTGTAAATGAGCAAATGACGCATTACAGCACAATAGTAACTGACCTCTTCACCCCATTTTCTATGGACACTATAATAGAAGCCTAATGCCCAAAGTGCTTTATCAAGATGATTACATTTATGGATCACATTCATTAAACTAATGGAACGTAACTCTTTTGGGAGGTGATACACCAGTATTGCATTAAAGCTGCATCTTTAGCATGATGCTTTACTTTTGTGCCAGATAACTGCCACAAACTCTATAAGATTTCACTATAAGCATTGGAAAATCACATTTGCTCTGACTAGAGTTAAATCTTTTCAACTGTCAGTACTACAGTCCTGTCAAAAACTGTGGTTAACTAAATTCCAAATCACTGGAATAATTTTTTTAATTTAATGTATTGTGAAGAGTGGCTGAGTGTACAAAAATAATTTAAAGACCTAGAAAATTATGGTACAACAAATTTTAAGTAAATTTATTCTGCAGATTGTACAGGTTTCTATGAAAAAACATAAATGTTTGGTTGCAGATGTAAATAATTAATGAAAGCTTATGTGGCAGAATTCTGAGTTGGCAATACAGTGAAAATTTGCAGAATATGCTATTCTGAAGAACTGCAGATGTGCTTAGAGTTTTGTATTTAAACTATGCACAGATTTAAACAGAAACAATAATATACAAGTACCGAACATTCAGGAGTAAACACAACATAAACAATTACGGAAAAACTCCGCACATCTGTCACCATCTGTGGACAGAGAAAGGCTTAATGTTTTGAGTCCAGTATGACTCTTCTTCAGAACTAAAAGGGGCTGCAGTATGCATTTTTGACAGAAGAGGAGGAGGAGGCAAGAGAGAACAAATGGTGTAGTAGCCCACTACAAAAGACGAAGGGGCTGTTAACCACAGTGAGGAGAAACAAGATGTAAAATGGTGTAAATTAAGGTGTGAAAGAAGAGGGTGGGTCCTATTCAAATTGTATTTTAAATGATACTGTGCCTGCATCTATCACTTCCTCTGGCCGTTCATTTCACATATGAACAACCCTCTCTGTGGAAAATGTTGCCCCTTGGGTCCCTTTCAAATCTTTCTCCTCCCACCTTAAAATATGCTCCCTAGTTTTGAACTCATCCACCCTAGGGAAAAGGCTTTTGCTATTCACCTTACCTACGCCCCTCATGATTTTATAAACCTCTATAAGGCCATCCCTCAATCTCCTACTCTCCAGTCAAAAAAGTCCAAGCTTATCCATTCTGGAAGGCTGTGTCTCACACCAAGACCAGATGAGGAGCTATTTCCTGACGTATTAATGAACTTTAAAATTTAATGCTCCCCCAGTTCTCATCAGCTAACAACAGTCAGAAAGATACACATAAATAAAGTTCAGCAACTCGCACTGTTCTACATCCTTCTTCAGAAAGCATTGTGTGTATGATTGGGGAAAATTAATTGCACTTCCTACCAAAGTTAATAGTACATAAGAATTGCCAAAAACTTGGTCCCAAGACCAATGTAAAGAAGAAACAAAAAATAAAAATTACATTAGGATCTCTAGATCAACTGGCAATATCAATTTGAGTAATTAGGTAAGAGACAGAATATCCATTTAGGCAGTCAGCATCAAGTCAGTTTGCCCACAATTAGACGCAGTAAAACTTCTTCTTCTTTGTTGCAGTGCTAGTTAATCTCAGCCCTTCTATGTGAGGATTCTTCCCATTGCCTACATCACTCCTTATGGTCTTTAGGATGATCAGTGTTGATTCTGAGATGATTTGTGAAAGGAATTATCGGTAGTTATATGCTGTACACCATGAACTGGGAACCAACCTGAAAATGAATTAGTAGGGCCCTTGAATCATCCACCACGTCTGAGTCTTAATCCTTGTGATTGGCACAGTTGTCATAACACTGCCTGTATACTAATACAAATATGCATGGGAGGAGGCCAGGTGCAAACAGTAGAAGGAGAATGTGAAATTCCAAGCATCCTACCACCAGCCTCAGTGAACAGCACCTGTGACAGGAGTGTGCAGATTCAGATCTGCAGGGTTTAGTTACAGTTCTCGGGTGGAATACAGTCCTCACGCAGATTAGGCCATTAAAGAAATGGTTAAATCACTTCATTGGAGACAAAAGGAGCAACATCTCTGTACCTAAAGTTACATTGAAATCGGGAACATTTAATAATTACATCAAGGTCCAAATATAGAAAAATGGTCCAAAATCTTAACATAGATTAGGAATAAAAAAAAATGAGACGGTAAAGGATGCATAAAATCATTTATGGGACTTGACATAGTATTAATTCTTTGATATCTAGTGCCAAGAAAAAAATGAGCAATGAAGGCAAAAAAAATTACTCAGTTTTAATCAATGGTCATAGCTGGCATCAGGCTCACTGCAAATCAATTACATTTAATCAATTCCAAAGAAAAGTGAAACTAAAATGAATAAATCATTTTCCCTTTCCCTATTGAACAGTTCACTTTATGCACTGTAGATAGAAGGATCCAAACTTCATAATCAGACAAAACTTAAAAAATGTACACTTACTGGAAGTATTATCATCTCAAAGTAGGTTTAAGTGCAAATATCAAGTGCAAAAATACTTGTTGGTATAGTCAATGCAGAATTAATTCTAGCAGAGTAAGCAATCTTACTGAACACAGTGCCAGGAAGTATTTCTGAAGCTCAAAAGTGCCTTTCAAATAAAATTAGGAAATATTCTAATAAAAGCAAAGTACTGCAGATTTTGGAGTTCTGACATGAAAGCAAATTACTGGAAAACATCAGCAAGTCTAGCAGGATCTATGAAGAGAGAAAGTGCCAGATTTGCTGAGTTTCTCCAGCACTTTGTTTGTATTACAGGAAATGCTCTTCCTCACCCTTGTCTCTCATTTTATGTAAGGTCACGGAAGAAGTCCAGGTTCCATCTAAGGAAATATGGCTAATTCCAGAATTGAAATTGATTTTTGACACTACTTAATACAAAACAAAAGAAAGAAAGTAGGACAAAGAACAACGTAACAGACAAACTGAGCAAGCTAATGTAATATTAATAGTTTGTCTTAAAGTAAAGAAGCAGCCCAAATTTGCTTAAAGACTTGGACTGGTGCTTGTCAAACAGCAACCTGGTATCAATTACACATCTTTACAGATGTAGACACATGCCTGAAAATACTCAATCAAAAAAAGGATTCCAACGGAAGAAATACAGAAATCAATGTGCAAGGCCGTCTGTACCAAAAATGTTTCCAGTAGCATCTAATTAAAACTAGAAGACAATCATACAGGTTTCAACCTACTCATAGCTGCATACTTTTTTCACAGATTCTATTACCTTGGAGTATACGTGCTGGAAAGACTGCAAGTTGTGACAGAAACACTTTCACAATCACTGCTGGATACGGAGCTGATGGGAGAATCTTGGATGGGATCTTGAGAACTGGAATCACATTAATGAAAACACAAGGAAAGTAAATTTAGGGAGCAGCATTTTAAAACTCAGCAAGACCGGAATCACGCACATTCATTGTGCAAACAACAAACTTAAAAGATCTCAAGTTAAGAAATAAAACAAAAGTCAAACTATAAGATGAACAGCAAGAGTGCAAAGAAGGACAATTTTACTGATCTGCTGCAATGGGAGTAAATGGTGCAAAATCTATTTTTCAGAATGCAAGATGCGAAAACCATTAATTCAGTATTGGAGCAACTGGGCCCAAAATTAGAAGACATATGAGCAGAACAAAAAGTTCTTGAACTTTTCTTGCCTCCTTCCTGAAGGATAGATCTTTTAAATAAGTAAGCTTTTTTTGAGAGTCCGCAGTTCCATGTGACACCTACTGAAGAAACATTTCCTTGAAAAATCATGTCTATTTGTTATCCAAAAGTGAGAGTTGACAAACAATGTTAAAAGCCAAACATAAAAATATTCTTGGCGAGGAAAAGCTGTTTCCATCAAGTCTTTCCCAAACTCTGGCAATCAGAAATGCATGTTTAAACATTCTTCACCACCCCTCACACCAATATCCACCCCAACACCTTAACTGAACATGCAAACCCCTGGAAAAGGCAAAATCAGGACCAAAGGATCATCAATGTGGATTTCACAAGCTTCAAAATCTCCCCTCCCCCAACCGCATCCCAAAACCAGCCCAGCTCATCTCCACCTCCCTAACCGGTTTTTCCTCTCACCTCAAGCCACACCCCCATCTCCTATCTACTAACATCATCCCGCCCCCTTGACCTGTCCGTCCTCCCTGGACTGACCTATCTCCTCCCTACCCCCCTACCTACACTCACCTTTACTGGCTCCATCCCCGCCTCTTCGACTTGTCTGTCTCCTCTCCACCTATACTCTCCTCTATCCATCCTCTATCCGCCTCCCCCTCTCTCCCTATTTATTTCAGAACCCTCTTCCCCTCCCCCATTTCTGATGAAGGGTTTAGGCCCGAAACGTCAAGTTTTTCTGCTCCTATGATGCTGCTTGACCTGCTGTGTTCATCCAGCTCCATGCTTGTTACCTCCAACAAAGGAAAAGTACTCTGGAGAAAAAAATTCCATCTAATCTTCTCAGTGATCAAAACAATATTTACATATGGTAACATGTTCACATATTTCGTGTACACAAAGCAAATAATTCACCACTAGTTCCCCTCTGAAATCGCACAGACCAGTGAATGGTGTGAAATTATATAAATTATTGATCTGATTACAATGCCCCACTGACAAGTTACCCCAACTAGAGAATAAATCTAGGATACATTCTGCCTGCAAGAATGAAAACTGCATCGTCATGGACTTACTGGAAGTGCCCGAGATTGCAGATGTTTGGCTACCATCTCAGAAATCCAGAGCTTCCAATTCTAGTCCATAGCTCATCACTGATCTGGTTGACTTTAGAGTAGGAAAATCAGCTTTTTGGGAGAGATGTGGCAAGATAATTGGTAGAAGTCACAGAGGTGAGGAGAACTTCTTAAACATGGCACGTTGTTAGCCTTTGCAATGCACTGCCTGGAATAGTGACAAACCAGATTCAATAGTAACTTTCAAAAGGGAATTAGATAAATATTTGAAGAGGGAAAATTGACTCCCCTGCACTGTCTCATTCTCAATTTGTAAAAATAAAAAAAACTCAATGATAATGGAAAGATTAAAACTGACACTCAACCTTAGAACTTCAATGACTGGCTATTCAGCACCATGAAAAGGGTTAACGATTTCTCTCTCCATGGATTCTGAGTATTTCCAGCATTTCCTGTTTTTATTTTAGATTCTCAGCAAGCATGTGATCCAATCTAATTGTATGCTATTCCAACATATCTCCTGGCAGGTAGTTACTTAATGCAATTGGCAGATGTCTGGAATTACTCAGCAATAAGGTAATATCTGTGTAGGAAAAAAAGACATTTAAATGTCTCAAGCCTATGACTACATTGTGAGTGCTGCTTGGCTGAATGAGTGCACTTTAGAGGTGGATGAAAACAGGGAGCTAGGTGAGGCAGGGAGCAAGTAATGCTGAAAGACTGAACGTGGTGCTCGTCTCAGTCCAGGTAGTCCAAAAAGTGACATGATCTCAACAGAAACAGCCAATTGGTAAGTGATTCGTGCAGAATATTTCTTTACAGTTTTTAAAGCATAATATATTAGTTTAAACAAAGGTTGGAACTTTTGATTAGAAGTGTTTGAAACAAGGGATGGTCCCTAACTTAATTAAATTCTCTTAAAGGGAGTAACTACAGATAGAACTGCCATAACACACGTTTCGTTAACGCATGGCTGTAACACCATCAATGAATGGCAGACACTGTTTGGATAACGTGAACGTTCTGCTGTACAGATATAGTGATTTCCCCTTAACGTGATTTTCTATAGCGTGAAGTCACACAAGAATACAACTATTGCATTATAGGAGAACTAATTGTAGCTTAATCTAGACAGAAGTCAAGACAGGAGACTTCAGACCCATCGTGTGCTCCTCTTGCACAACATGGGGAAAAAAGGATCGTTTCCATTAGCCCTGACGACTATGTGTAAAAGAAGGGTGACCAGCTGCAGTTGCTGGCTCACTGCTTTTTGGAGTTGGAGATGCAGATGGACTCACTGTGGAGCATCTGCAATGCTGGGAATACTGTGGATAGCACATTTAATGAGGTGGTCACACTGCAGGATTATGTAGACAGAATGGGAATGGTGACCGTCAACTAAAGTAAAAGACTCAGGAAAGAAGGGCAGGAGTCCCCCATGGTCTTCCCCTTTCAAATAGACATAGCGATTTGGATACTGTTGAGGGGATGGTCTCTTAGGGGAAAACAACAGCAGCCAAATTTATGGCAAACATGGTTCTGTTGTTTAAAAAGGGTACAAAGGAAATGCCAAACAATTATAAGCCAGTTAGTCTAACATCAATAGTGGGCAAATTATTAGAATCAATCTTGAGTGATTGGATAAACTGTTACTTAGAAAGGAATGGACCAGTCAGGCTCGGCTTTGTTAAACAGAAGAAACTGAAGCAGGAGTAGGCTATCTGGTCCCTCGAGTGTGCTTTGCCATTTAGTAAGATTATGGATGACCTTTTTGTGGACTCAGCTCCACTGACCTGCCTACTCACCATAACCCTTAATTAATTTACTATTTTTCAAAAATATATCTATTTTTGTCTTTAAAAGACATGCAATGAGGTAGCCTCAACCACTTCACTAGGCAGGGAATTTCACAGATTCACACTCCTTTGGGTGAAGAAGTTTCTCCTCAACTTAGTTCTAAAGCTGCTCTCCCTAGTTCAAGTTTCACTCACCAACAGAAACAATATCTTTGCTTATTTCTTATCTATGATCTTCATTATTAAATACGTTTCTATGAAATCCTCCTCATTCTTTTAAATTCCAAATGAGGATAGTCCCAGCCTACTCAATCTCTCCTTCATTAGCCAATCCTCCCAACTCTGGAATCAACAGAGTGAACCTCATCTGCATCCCCTCCAGTACCAGTACATCCTTTCTCAAGTAAGGAGACCAAAACTGTACACAGTACTCAATGTGTGGCCACACCAGCGCCCCATACAGCTGCAGCACAACCTTGCTGTTTTTAAAAACTCCATCCCTCCAGCAATGAAGGACAATATTCCATTTGCCTTCTTAATAACCTACCGCACCTGCAAACCTTGGCCTGCTGTATTCATCCAGCCCCACACCTTGTTACCTGCAAACCAACTTTTTGTGATTCAGACACAAGGACACCCAGGTCCCTCTGCATAGCTGCATGTTTTTTAGTCAGTGACGTCACA
This sequence comes from Ginglymostoma cirratum, assembly GCA_024137785.1. Classification (NCBI taxonomy): domain Eukaryota; kingdom Metazoa; phylum Chordata; class Chondrichthyes; order Orectolobiformes; family Ginglymostomatidae; genus Ginglymostoma; species Ginglymostoma cirratum. The sequence continues at coordinate 3,765,867 of JAHRHZ010000012.1, forward strand.
TTTGCTGCTTTCCAATCTGCTGGAATTGCCCCAGAGTCGAGCAGATTTTGGTAAATTATCATGAGCGCAAGGGAAGGTCATGCCTTTTGAATTTAATTGAATTCTTTGAGAAAGTGACAAGGAGGATTGATGAGCGCATTGCAGTGGCTGTTGTTGGCTGGAGTTTAGTAAGGCATTTGAACAAATCCCGTGTGGCAGACTGGTTAAAAAAGTAAAAGCCCGTGTGATACGGAATAGTGCGTTGAACTGGATCCAAAGTTGACTTAGTTGACAAAGTTGAAGGTGACTGCCCTTGCAAATGGAAAGCTGTTTCAACTGGTGCTCTGCAGGGCTGGGTGTTGGAACCCTTGCTGTTTGTTTTATATATTAACAATTTGGACTTGAATGTGGTGGGCCCAATTGGGAACTCTGCAGATGACAAAAATTAGACCAATACTGCACAGTGTAGAGAATAGCTGTAAGCTCCAAAATGATATAGATGGGTTGGGAGAGTGGGCAGGAAAGTGGCTGATGGAGTTCAACTCTGCTAAGTGTGAGGTAATGGATTTAGGGAGGTCAAACAGTAAAAACAGAATACACAATAAGCAAGGATATACTGAGAGGGGTAGAAGTAGTGAGTGATATTGGCATACAAGAGCACAGGCCCTTAAAGGGAGGTGGATGAGGTTGTTAAGGAAGGCATGTAGAATGCTCTTCTTCATTGGCAAAGGTATAGAATACAAAAGTAGGGATATAAGGATGAAACTGCACAAGACACTGGTGAAGCCAGAATTTAAGCCCACAAGATGCAACAACTCAAACATACCCAGGGCCCTCTGGAACCTTCCTCCCTCTGACTCCATCCCCTCTCTGAACCCCACCTCCTGTCAGGTATTCACCATCCCCCCTAACATTCCGCTCTCCGATGCTGAATGTTCTGTATCAGCAAAGGCCTCAGCTTTATTCCTCTGTGTCCCCACCTTAATGAATTTCGGGCACAACACGACGCTGAACTCATTTTTTTGCCGTCTTCACCTCTGTGCTGATTTCTTTAGACAAGAGTCCTCTCCCTATCCCACAGACCTCTTTGCCCAGTTCCAACACTCTCCCTCCACCTGGACCCCCTCCGTCTAGCCTTTTACCTGCATACCATCTGTTCATTGAGAACTGTCAATGTGATTTTAGTCGCCTCAATTTCTCTGCCCCCCTCACCAAATCCAACCTATCTCCCTCCGAACTGACTGCACTCCGTGCACTGAGATTTAACCCTGACTTTGTTATTAAGCCTGCCGATAAGGGTGGTGTTGTGGTAGTCTGGCATACTGACCTCTACCTTGCAGAGGCTCAGTGCTAGCTCTCAGATACCTCCTCCTATCTTCCCGGGACCATGACTCCACCATGACATATCAGGCCATTGTATCTACTATGGTAACTGATCTCATTTCATCCGGTAATCTACCACCACTGTTCCCAAGTGCCGCACAGCTCGCTTGTACTTCCTTCCAAAAATCCACAAACAAGGCTGCCCAGGCATACCCACTGTTTCAGCCTGCTCCTGCCCCACAGAACTCATCTCTTCCTATCTTGACTCAGTCTTCTCCCCCCCGGTCTAATCCCTGCCCACGTACACCCGTGGTTCCTCTGACGCCTTACACCGGTTTCAAAACTTCCAGTTTACAGGTTTCAGCTGTGTCCTCTATACCATGGATATGCAATCCCTTTACACGTCCATTCCCTACCAGGAGGGCCCTAGGGCTCTCCGCTTCTTCCTGGAGCAAAGACCTGAACCATCTCCGTCCACCACCACCCTCTTCTGCTTGGCCGAGCTCGTCCTCACCCTCAACAATTCTTAACTCCTCTCATTTTCTTCAGGTACGAGGGGTGGCCATAGGTACCTGCATGGGTCTTAGTTATGCCTGTTTCTTTGTCGGGTATGTGGAACATTCCTTGTTCCAGTCCTATTCTGAACCCCACCCACAACTCTTTCTCCGATATATCAATGATATCATTGGTGCTGCTTCCTTCTCTCGTCCAGAACTGGAAAAGTTCGTCGATTTTGCTTCCAACTTCCACCCTGCCCTCACTTTCACCTGGTCTACCTCTGACTCCTCCCTTCCCTTCCTCGACATCTCTGTTTCCATTTCTGGGGAGAGACTGGCCATTAATATCCACTATAAACACATTGACTCCCACAGCTACCTGGACTATACATCCTCGCACCCTGCTTCCGGTAAAGACTCCATCCCATTCTCGCAGTTCCTCCATCTCCGTCACATATATTCAGATATGGCGAACTTTGACAAGGGAGCCTCCAAACTGTCCACCTTCTTCCTCAATCAGGGATTCCCCAGGACCGTTGTTGACAGGGCCCTCAAACAGGTCCGACCCATCTCCCGCACTTCCACCCTCACCCCTTGTCTTCCCTCCCACAACAGCAATCCTTACTTACCTTGTCCTAATCTACCATCTCACCAGCATCCACATCCAGAAGATCATCGAACACCATTTCCGCCACCTCCAGAGAGATGCCACCACCTGACACATATTCTCCTCCCCTCCCCTGTCTGCCTTCTGCAGGAACCATTTCCTCCAGGACACCCTGGTCCACTCTTCCTTCACTCCGAACACCCCCCCACCCCACAGCCCCACGGCACCTTCCCCTGTAACTGGCGAAGCCACAACACCTGCCAATTACCTCCTCCATCCCCACTATCCAAGGGCCCAAACATACCTTCCAGGTGAAGCAACACTTCACCTGCATCAACAACAAAAACAAAGTTGCTGGAAAAGCTCAGCAGGTCTGGCAGCACCTGTGAAGGAGAAAACAGAGTTAACGTTTCGGGTCCGGTGACCCTTCCTTAGAACTGCATGTCCCACAATCTAGTCTACTGCATTCGCAGCTCACAATGTATTCTCCTCTAGACTGAGGAAATGAAGCGTAGACTGGGTGACCGCTTCACAGAACACCTACGTTCTGCTTGCAAAAAAGATCCTGAGCTACCTCATAGGAGCAGGAAAACTTGATGTTTCGGGCCTAAACCCTTCATCAGAAATGGGGGAGGGGAAGAGGGTTCTGAAATAAATAGGGAGAGAGGGGGAGGCGGATAGAGGATGGATAGAGGAGAGGATAGGTGGAGAGGAGACAGACAAGTCGAAGAGGTGGGGATGGAGCCAGTAAAGGTGAGTGTAGGTAGGGGGGTAGGGAGGAGATAAGTCAGTCCAGGGAGGACGGACAGGTCAAGGGGGCGGGATGATGTTAGTAGATAGGAGATGGGGGTGTGGCTTGGGGTGAGAGGTAAAACAGGTTAGGGAGGTGGAGGTGAGCTGGGCTGGTTTTGGGATGCGGTTGGGGGAGGGGAGATTTTGAAGCTTGTGAAATCCACATTGATGCCATTGGGCTGCAGGGTTCCCAGGCTGAATATGATTTGCTGTTCCTGCAGCCTTCAGGTGGCATCACTGTGGCATTGCAGGAGGCCCAGGATGGACATGTCATCTGAGGAATGGGAGGGGGAGTTGAAATGGTTCGCGACTGGGAGGTGCAGTTGTTTGTTGCGAACTGAGCGCAGGTGTTCTGCAAAGCGGTCCCCAAGCCTCCGCTTGGTTTCCCCGATGTAGAGGAAGCCACAACGGGTACAGCGGATGCAGTATACCACATTGGCAGATGTGCAGGTGAACCTCTGCCTGATGTGGAAAGTCTTCTTGGGGCCTGGGATTGGGGTGAGGGAGGAGGTGTGGGGGCAGGTGTAGCACTTCCTGCGGTTACAAGGAAAAGTGCCGGGTGTGGTGGGGCTGGAGGGGAGTGTGGAGCGGACAAGGGAGTCGCGGAGGGAGTGGTCCCTCTGGAAGGCAGATAGGGGTGTGGAGGGAAAAATGTCTTTGGTGGTGGGGTCTGATTGCAGATGGCGGAAGTGTTGGAGGATGATGCGTTGGATCCGGAGGTTGGTGGGGTGCAATGCCACAGTGATGCCACCCGAAGGCTGCAGGAACAGCAAATCATATTCAGCCTGGGAACCCTGCAGCCCAATGGCATCAATGTGGATTTCACAAGCTTCAAAATCTCCCCTCCCCCAACCGCATCCCAAAACCAGCCCAGCTCATCTCCACCTCCCTAACCTGTTTTTCCTCTCACCCCAAGCCACACCCCCATCTCCTATCTACTAACATCATCCCGCCCCCTTGACCTGTCCGTCCTCCCTGGACTGACCTATCTCCTCCCTACCACCCCACCTACACTCACCTTTACTGGCTCCATCCCCGCCTCTTCGACTTGTCTGCCTCCTCTCCACCTATCCTCTCCTCTATCCATCCTCTATCCACCTCCCCCTCTCTCCCTATTTATTTCAGAACCCTCTTCCCCTCCCCCATTTCTGATGAAGGGTTTAGGCCCGAAACGTCAAGGTTTCCTGCTCCTATGATGCTGCTTGGCCTGCTGTGTTCATCCAGCCCCATGCTTGTTATCTCGGATTCTCCAGCATCTGCAGTACCTTTTATCCCTGAGCTACCTGTTGCCTGCTACTTTAATGCATCACCCTGTTTCCTGGCCAACATCTCTGTCTCTGGCTTGCTGCAGTGTTCCAGCGAAGCTCTACACAAGCTGGAGGAACAACACCTCAATTTCCGCTAGGTGGCCCTGTAGCCCTCCGGACCCAGTATCGAGTCAATTATTTTAGGACCTATACTCTCCCATGTCCCAGCCCCCGACCTCACACACCAGGCATTGTTACCACATAGCCTGCCATTACACACCACCTATTGTCACTAACAGTCCCCATTAACAACAATTCACCCTCCCAGCTGGATCATTAGCAACTCCTTTGTCTGTCCAACTGTCCTTCTTTCTCTTCAGGCTCTCGCCTCTCATTTACTCCCTACCCCATCCCCCTCCCTATTTTCTGCATATAAACTGACATTTTCCCAGCTACCATCAGTTCTGAGGAAGGGTTACCAGACCCAAAATGTTAACTTGGACGTTTTCTTCACAGATGCTGCCAGACCTGCTGAGCTTTTCCAGCAACTTCTGTTTTTGGTCTTGAAGCATTGTGTGCAGTTCTGATCACCACCTTGCAAGGAGGTGTAATTGCTCTAGAGAGAATTACTAGAATCCTGAAAAGTGTGAGGTGATGCACTTTGGAAGAAGTAACAAGATAAGGGAGTACTCAATGAGTACTCAAGGACACTAGAAAGCTCAGAAGAACAGAGGGATCTTGTCCACAGATGTCCGAATGGCGGAAGGAAAAGTTATTAGGGTAGTTCAGGCAGCATACAGGGCTCGCCTTTATCAGTTTGGGCATAAATTATAAAAGCAGGAAGGTTATGTTGTAGCTTACAAAATTATTGGTAGGCTACAATAGGAAGGATGTGATTCACCAGGATATTGCCTGAGATGGAGCACTTCAGCTGTGAAGAGAGGCTGGATAAGCTCATGTTGTTTCCTTTGGAACAGAGAAGGTTGTGAGGAGACTTCATTGAGATACAAGACTATGAGGGGCATTGACAGAGTAGATAGAAAACAATTGTTTCCCTTAGTTAAGGTTTAATTGCAAGGGGGCATAATTTTAAAAGTGAATGGAAGGAGGTTTAGAAGGGATTTGGCGAAATATCTTTCCACCTAGAGGGTGGTGGGTATCTGAAATGTATTGCTGCATATTTTTTATTTCTATTCTTTTCGTGGGATGTGGGTGTCACTGGCTGGCCAGCATTTCTTGTCCATCCCTAGTTGCCCTTGAGAACGTGGTGCTGAGCTGCCTTTTTGAACCACTGCAGTCCTCCTGCTGTGGGTTGTACCACAATGCTATTAGGGAAGGAATTCCAGGTTTTTGACCCAGCGACAGTGAAGCAGCGGCGAAATATTTCCAAGTCAGGATGGTGAGTGATTTGGAGAGGAACTTGGAGGTGATGGTGTTCCGATATATCTGCTGCCCAGTGGTTGTCGGTTTGGAAGGTGCTGTCTGAGGATCTTTGGTGAATTTCATAGATAGTGAAATAGTGATAGTGCATCTCATAGATAGTACACACTGCTGCTACTGAGCGTCGGTGGTGGAGGGAGTGAATGCTTGTTGGTGTAGTGCCAATCAAGCAGGCTGCTTTGTCCTGGATGGTGTCAAGCTTCTTGAGTGTTGTTGGGGCTGCAGTTAAGTGGAGGGTAGTCCACCACACTCCTGACTTGTGCCTTGTAGATGGTGGACAGACTTAGAGAAGTCAGGAAGTGAGTTACTCGCCGCGGTGTTCCCAGCTTCTGCCCTGCTCTTGTCGCCACTCTGTTAATATGGTGAGTCCAGTTGAGTTTCTGGTTGATGGTCATTATTACAATCATGCAACTAGTGCAATAAGCTTTATAGAGGGTAACATTCAGTTTGCAGACTACAGAATCCACAAAGTTTCAAAGTTCTTTGTAGCATATGACCGGATGTATACTGGTTGGGATTTTTTTGTTGCACTCCAGCCTTAGTGATATATTTGTAGTTACACTTGTCAAGAGTTGGCCAGCCTGAGACAGAACAGGGAAATAAAGTTCACTGCTCCTATATGATCTGATTACTATATTGTATAAGTTATTTATTAATGAGCGTGCATTGTTTTCATCCACTGGATTACAAACTTATCAAATGAGTCACATTGTATCAGAGATAATAGGTACTGCAGATGCTGGAGAATCCGAGATAACAAGGTGTGGAGCTGGATGAACACAGCAGGCCGAGCAGCATCATAGGAGCAGGAGCAGAAAGGTCTAGGCCCGAAACGTCAAGCTTTCCTGCTCCTATGATGCTGCTTGGCCTGCTGTGTTCATCCAGCTCCACACCTTGTTATCTCAGATGAGTCACATCAGTTGCTAACTGACCTCCTTACAGCATAATTTGAACATCAGGCAAATCTAAAGGTGCAGACACCATGTCATTTCACATCATATAAACAAGCAATTGAGACAGTACTCATGATAGCGATTCTAGACTGGAGAAGGGAGAGGGCAGTTCACTATGATCTTGAACTTTTGAAGGTAAATTTAAAATGACAGGCCACCTCTGATGTGCAGTAAACCTGATTGAGACATTACCCATACAGAGTGTGAAGTGTCAAAGGTCCAGTAGATAAGACAACCTTGATCATTATTTTGAACATAAGAACAAAGTAGGCCATTCAGCCCCTCAAGTCTGTTCTACCATTCAGTTAGATCATGGCTGACTACCTGTCTCAATGCCAGAATTTCCTGTCTGCATATCCCTTGATGTCACTAGTACCCAGAAATTTATTGATCTCTGTCTTGAGCTCATAGCCCACTGGGGTAGAGAATTCTAAAGACTCATTGCCCTAAAAGTGAAGAAATTCCTCATCTCAGCCCTAAATGGCATGCCCTTCATTCTGAGATGGCATCTGACAATTCTAAACGAACAAGCTGCAGGAAACATTCTTTCTGCATAAGGGCGGCACAAAGTGGTTAGCACTGCTGCCTCACAGCGCCAGGGACCCGGGTTCGATTCCAGCCTTGGGTGACCGTCTGTGAGGAGTTTGCACATTCTCCCCGTGTCTGCGTGGGTTTCCTCCGGGTGCTCTGGTTTCCTCCCACAGTCCAAAGATGTGCAGGTTATGTGGACTGGCCATGCTAAATTGCCCTGAGTGTTCAGGGATGTGTAGATTAGGTGGGTTATAGGGGATGGGTCTGGGTGGGATGCTCTGAGGTTCGGTGTGGACTTCTTGGGCTGAAGGGCCTGTTTCCACACTGTAGGGATTCTACGCGTAAGATGAGCATGTTCATTATAGGAGAAAGTGAATACTTCATATCTGAAAAAATGCTACTGTTACATTTCTCATGAGCTTCATTCAGAGATGTTTAAGCTAAGTTATTGGTTTGAGAACCAGACACAGCCAACATAAAAAGTGATGCATTTCCTACTAAGTAGCAACTGTGTTATAAAATGTAAATAATATAAAGTTTCAGCTGTCAAATTGGGTCTCTCTCAGAACATTCTGTACTTCCATATAAGTAGCTATTGCAAACCCTGCTGTGAATCCATATGGTTCTTTGTGCATGCTAGAATCAGCCCGTTGCGCAAGAAAAAGCTGAACTGATTTGAGAATTGCAAAGTATGAAGTTTTAACCCTGACACAGAGAGATGGGTCCACGCTAGGAGAGTAATATCAGGTGAGGTTGTAGACTTTCTCACTGAGCCAGTGTGTTTGATTGCAGATGTTTTGTCACCCTGCTAGATAACATCGAAAAGTTTGCAATCAAACACACCAGCTCGGTGAGCAAGCCAACAACCTCATTCACAAACCAAGCTACAAATCTTCTCAAAATCTTTGTGCAATATCAGGTGTCAACTACAGAAGTTTAGGTATCATTCATTGCTCAGTTCATATCACTCAATTTTAAATAGAAGGTTGTTGCTCAAGTGCCATTGATCACAATCTATACAAAACCGAAATGCAGTGGCGCATTATAATCAAAGGAGATATTTTCAGGTGAGGCATTCAACAGAGGCTTCACCTGCTCAGTTGAAAATTGCTATGGAATCTTCAAAATAAAGCAGGGGAGCTCTTCATAGGTGGTTGGCCAATATTTACCTTTCAACAAATATTATTTGAACTAACATTACCTGATCATATATAGAGATAATAGGTACTGCAGATGCTGGAGAATCCGAGATAATAAGGTGTGGAGCTGGATGAACACAGCAGGTCAAGCAGCATCATAGGAGCAGGAAAGCTTGACGTTTCGGGCCTCGACACTTCATCAGAAATGGGGGAGGGGAAGACGGTTCTGAAATAAATAGGGAGAGAGGGGGAGGTGGATAGAAGATGGATAGAGGAGAGCATAGGTGGAGAGGAGACAAGTCAAAGGGGCGGGGATGGAGCCAGTAAAGGTGAGTGTAGGTGGGGGGGTAGGGAAGAGATAGGTCAGTCCAGGGAGGACGGACAGGTCAAGGGGGCGGGATGAGGTTAGTCGATAGGAGATGGGGGTGGGGCTTGAGGTGGGAGGAGGGGATAGGTGAGAGGAAGGACAGGTTAGGGAGGCGGAGATGAGCTGGGCCAGTTTTGGGATGCGGTTGGGGGAGGGAAGATTTTGAAGCTTGTGAAATCCACATTGATACCATTGGGCTGCAGGGTTCCCAGGCTGAATATGATTTGCTGTTCCTGCAGCCTTCGGGTGGCATCACAGCAGTCCCCAAGCCTCCGCTTGGTTTCCCCGATGTAGAGGAAGTCCCAGGCCCCAAGAAGACTTTCCACATCAGGCAGATGTTCACCTGCACATCTGCCAATGTGGTATACTGCATCCGCTGTAACAAGGTATGGGGCTGGATGAACACAGCAGGCCAAGCAGCATCATAGGAGCAGGAAAGCTTGACGTTTCGGGCCTAGACCCTTCATCAGAAAAACCCTGAGGTTAGTCCGGAGGGAGGAGGGTATCCATTGTACCCGTTGTGGCTTCCTCTACATCGGGGAAACCAAGTGGAGGCTTGGGGACCGCTTTGCAGAACACCTGCGCTCAGTTCGCAACAAACAACTGCACCTCCCAGTCGTGAACCATTTCAACTCCCCCTCCCATTCCTCAGACGACATGTCCATCCTGGGCCTCCTGCAATGCCACAGTGATGCCACCCGAAGGCTGCAGGAACAGCAAATCATATTCAGCCTGGGAACCCTGCAGCCCAATGGTATCAATGTGGATTTCACAAGCTTCAAAATCTTCCCTCCCCCAGCCGCATCCCAAAACTGGCCCAGCTCATCCCCGCCTCCCTAACCTGTCCTTCCTCTCACCTATCCCCTCCTCCCACCTCAAGCCCCACCCCCATCTCCTATCGACTAACCTCATCCCGCCCCGTTGACCTGTCCGTCCTCCCTGGACTGACCTATCTCTTCCCTACCCCACCACCTACATTCACCTTTACTGGCTCCATCCCTGCCTCTTCGACTTGTCTGCCTCCTCTCCTCTATCCATCTTCTATCTGCCTCCCCCTCTCTCCCTATTTATTTCAGAACCCTCTTCCCCTCCCCCTTTTTGATGAAGGGTCTAGGCCTGAAATGTCAAGCTTTCCTGCTTCTATGATGCTGCTTGGCCTGCTGTGTTCATCCAGCTCCACACCTTGTTACCTGATCATAATACTGCTTTTGTTAGGATCTTGGCAAGTAATGCCCAGTTAGATCACAACAAAGTGCCTTCGCTTAACTGTGAAGCTTGGGATGCACCAAGGTTATAAAAGCAACTACATAAATGAATATTTCAACTTTTTTCAAATGATTTAGTAGTAGACAACACGCCATGGCAGAGTTATCAGAGAATAAGTTCCGAAAAGCTGAAACAGGTTGCCAATGGTTACCCCAGTAGCTCACTGCTCAGAAACTGGATTGCCTTAGGAAATCTTTTTGGTCAAGTAGGGAGGCTGCTTCACGATCAGTTTTATTAACAACTGAGTGGTCACTTTACATGTCAAGCTTAAATGGAGCAGAACTGTGTGCAGGCTTTGCTGGATATATATTTTTCATCATTCTGCTTAGACATGTTACAGCACATGCTAGGATCAAATCGAACTTTGAACCCAAATCTTCGATCCCACAGGTAGGGACACTACCACTTCTGCAGAGCTTTTATGGTGCTGGAAAGGCACCAATTAATCAGTGGAGCTTGAAGGCAACATGGAAACGTACACAATCACACTTTCTAATCCAGTACAGAAACTTCTGCATGAGGCAATCAAATAATCAGTACACAGTCAGCCACTTGAAATGTTCTTGCTTTAGTCAGGAAAAGCAGAGATGGCAGGACAATCTGATTATAACTACAAATTAAAACTACTATTGACGAGTATGCTCTGTAGATAATTTATTAACTAATTTACAACCTCCTTATTAATGTTAAGCTCTAGGATCAATGGCAGCTTCTCTAAGGGGGATTTCATCATGTTCCAAAGTCAAAAAAAATTTAAGGAATCAAATTATTGAGTAGGTAACATAAGAACTACAACAAATGCAGAAGACACAATGCCCCTTTATCAACCCTGAGACTCATGGTTTTTTTCCCTCAGATAACATGCCAAAGTCTTGCAAAGATAGAGAGTGACCTTTAAGTATAAAATAATAAACTTATGAAATGTAAATAATATAAATTCATAAGTGTGTATAGATTCATAATTTCGTTTAGGTTTGTATTTGGCTCAGTGTCAAGAACGTAAGAACTAGGAACAGGAGAAGGCAATTCAGCCGCTTCAGCTGGCTTTGCCATTCAATCCCATCATAGCTAATCTCATCTCTGCTCCAGTCCCACTTTCCTGCCTGCTCTCCATAATCCTACAGCCCATTACTAATTAAAAATCTGTCTGTTATCTCCTCCTTAAATTTACTCCATGTCCCAGCATCGACTGTACTTGGGTGGTAAATTCCACAGATTTATGATCCTTTGAAAGAGGTAATTTTTCCTCATGCTACCCGTTATCCTAAAATTGTGACCTCTTGTTCTACACTGTCCCACAAGAGGAAACATCCTCCCTACATCTACTTTGTCAATCCCCTTTACCATCTTGTATACCTCAATTAGGTCTCCTCTCATTCTTCTAAATTCCGGAGAGTATAGGCCTAATCTACTCAATCTCTCTTCATAAGACAAATCCCTGTGAATCTCCTCCGGACTGCCTCAAATAAGGGGACAAAAACTGTATGCAATACTCCAGGTGTCGTCTCACTAATGCCTTGTGCAGCCCGAAGCAACACTTCCCTACAAATTCCATTTGCTTTCTTTATTACCTGCTGTACCTGCATACCAGTTTTCTGTGTTTCATGATGAGGACACCCAGACCCTTGTGCATTGAAACATTTTAAATTTTATCTATATTTAAATAAGAAGTTGCCTTTTATTCTTCCTACCAAAATGGATAAATTCATGCTTATCCACATTAAACTCCATCTGCCCAAGTTTGCCCATTTATAACCTATTCATATCTATTTGTGAATTTCTTAATTCCTTATTGCAATTTACTCTCCCACCTATTTTACCGCCGTCTGCAAATTTGCTGTAGTACTGTCTATCCCTGCATCCAAGTCATCAATATAGATTGCAAATAGTTTATGGCCCCGTGTCACAATTGTCACATTTTTCCACCAGAAAAGATTCATTTATCCCAACTCTCTGCTTTCTGTTGGTTAGTCACTCCACTATCCAAACTAAAGATTGCCTCTAATTCCGTGTGTTCTTACCATGTGTATTAACCTTCGGTGTGGTCCCATATCAAACGTCTTCTCGAAGTCCAGACAAACTACATCTATATGACCCCCAGCATCTACTCGGCTTGTCATATCTTCAAAGAACTCAAGCAAATTATTTAAACACAATTTAACTTTCATAAGACCATACCAATTCTGATGCATTGCATTTTGACTTTTTACATCTCCTGTTATTATTTCCTTAATAATGGATTCTAACAATTTCCTAACAACAGGTGTTAAGCTAACTAGGCTATGGTTTCCCAGTTCCTGCCTCCCTCCTGTTTGAATAAGGGGCACATCAGCACTTTTCCCATCCGCTAGAACCTTTCCAGAATCCAGGGAATTTGGAATATTACAATAATCCACTACCTTTTCTGCCACTTCCTGAAATATCCTAGGATGCAGACCATCAGGACGATCCTGATGGGGTGTAAAGTACTTTGTCGCTAGTGTGGATGATTGTTGCAGGTTCCTCCCTTTCTATAACCTCAGCGTAACCAATTAGTACTGGGATGTAACGGGTGCCCTTCACCATGAAAACTGAAGCAAAATATTGATTTACTCTTCCTGCCATTTGAGTTCCACATTATTAACTCCTGAGTTTCATCCCCCAAGGGACCAACATTCACTTTGCTACTCTCTTCCCTTTTCTATACTTATTGAAGCTTTGCTAACCGTTTTTATATTAATTTTCTTTCATAATTTACCTTTGCTCTTTTTTTTTAAAGTAACCCTTTGTTATAGAGTCACAGAACCACACAGCATGGAAACAGACCATTCAGTGCAACTAGTCTACGCCAACCATGCTCCCAAACTCAACTAGTCCCATTGGCCTGTGTTTGGCCCATATCCCTTCAAATGTTTCCTATTCATGCACTTAGCCAAATGTCTTTTAAACATTGTAACTGTATCTGCATACGCCACTTCTTCTGGAAGTTCATTCCACACACTAACCACACTCTGTGTGAACAAATTGCCCATGTCCTTTTTTAAATCTCTCCCCTCTCGCTTTAAAAAACACCTCCTAGTCTTGAACTCCCCCACCTTAGCGAAAAGACCTTTGCTAATTCATCTTATCTGTTCTCCTCAAGATTCCATAAACTTCTATCTGGTCACCCCTCAGCCTCTTACGCTCCAGCAGAAAAGTCTCAAACTATTTTTTATAACTCAATCCTTCCATTCCCAGCAACATCTTGATAATTTTTTCTGAACCCTCTCCAGTTTAATAGCTTTCCTATGACAAGGCAACCAGTACTCCAGAAGAGGCCTCATCAACGTCCTGTACAATCTTCAATATGACGTTCTAACTCCTATACTCAAAGGTCTCAGCAATGAAGGCAAAAGTGCTAAGCACCTTCTTAACCACCCTGTCTACCTGTGAAGCAAATTTCAAAGAATTATGTACCTGAACCCCTAGATCTCTGTTCTCAACTCCATCCAGGGCCCTACTTATACAATTATAAGTCCTGCCCTTGTTTGTTTTAATGCAAATGCAATACTTCACATTTATCCAAATTAAACTCCATCTTCCACGCCTCAGTCCACTCACCCAATTGATCCAGATCTCCTTGTAGTCTTATACTAACCTTCTTCACTGTCCACTACACCGACAATTTTGGTGTCATGTCAAATTTACTAACCATGTCTCCTATATTCTCAACCAAAATCATTTTTATAAATGACAAAAATGGGCCCAGTACCAATCCCTGTGGAACACCTCTGGTCACAGGCCTCCAGTCTGAAAAACAACCCTCTGTCTCCCACCATGAAGCGAATTTTGTATCCAATTGGCAAGCTCACTCTGAATCCAATTTGATCTAACTTTACTAATCAGTCTACCATGCAGAATGTTATTAAAGGCTTTACTGAAGTCTACCACTCTGCCCTCATGAATCTTTTGGTTACTTCCTTAAAAAAATTTAAACCAACTTTTTGAGACACGATTTTCTTTGCACAACACCATGCGGACCATCCCTAATCATTCCTTGCCTCTCCAAATGCATGTAAATCCTATCTTTTAGGAATCACATCCAACAACTTACCCACCACTGATGTCAGACTCACCAGTCTATAATTCCCAGACTTCTCTTTACAGCCCTTCTTAAATAACGGTACAACATTAGCCCCCTCTAGTCCTCCGGCACCTCACCCTTGATAGGGGCCCTGCAATTTCCTCCTAACTTCCCACAATGTCCTAGGATACACTGATCAGGTCCCGGAGATTTATCCACCTTTATATTTAAGGCCACCAGCACTTCCTTTTCTGTAATGTGAACTGTTTTCAAAACATCAATATTTACTTCCCAAGTTCTCTAGCCTCCACTTCTTTCTCCACAGTAAAAACTGACAGGAAATATTCATTTAATATCGCTCTCATGCCCTGAGGTTCAACACAAATATGACCGTGTTGATCTGCAAGGGGCCCTACTTTCTCTCTAGTTGCTCTTTTGCTCTAATGTACTTGTAGAATCTCTTTGGATTACCCTTAATCTATCTGCCAATGTTATCTCAGATCCCCTCTTTGCCTTCCTGATGTCCCCCTTAAGAATCCCCCTCCACTCTTTATACTCAAGAGATTTATTTGATCCCAGTTGGCTGTATCTAATTTGATTTGTTTCATTCTTGGCTAGAACCTCAATATGTTTATTTATCCATTGTTGCTTACACTTACCAGTCATGCCCTTCACTCTAACAAGAACATAATGCTAAATAAAAACCAGAAGAACTGTGGATGCTGTGAATCAGGAACAGAAACAAAGTTGCTGGTAAAGCTCAGCAGATCTGGCAGCATCTGTGAAGGAAAAAACAGAGTTAACGTTTCGGGTCCAGTGACCGCTCCTCAGAACATAATGCTCCTGAATCCTCATTATCACAGTTTTGACAGCATCCCACTTACTAGTCATCCCTTTACCTATGGACAGTCTACTCCAATCAACTTTTGAAAGTTCTTGTCTCATACCACTAATATTTGTCTTACCCCAATTAAGAAGTTGAACTTTTTTTTAGTGGAAGGCTTATCCTTTTCCACAATTATTTAAAAACTTATAGAATTATGATCACTAGTCTCAACGGGTTTCCCCACTATCACTTCAGTCACATGCCCTGCCTTATTACCCAAGAGAAGGTCAAGGTTTGCTCCTTCTGTAGTAGGGACATCTACATATTGATAAAGAAAATTTTCTTGAACACATATTTAACAAATACTTCACAATCCAAACTTTAACACTTTGACAGTGCCAGTCAATGTTTGGAAAATTAAAATCCACTATTTTACAACCCAACTATTCTTACGAATATCTGAGATCCCTCTATCTATTTGCTCCTCAATTTTCCACTGACGTTTTTTTGGGAGGGGGTGTTCTATAGTACAATCCCATCAAGGTGATCATCATTTTCTTACTTCTAATTTCAACCCATATATTTTGACTAAAAGTTTTCCAATCTTCCAATCTGCCACTGGCCCTTGTAATATGATACACCTAGTTTTTTTCTTTATGCTATCCCCAACTTTCTTACTTATCCATGGATGTCTTTTCACCTGGCTCCCATCCCTCCCCCACCCCCAACGCCCACACCCCATCTACCTTTCTCTCTGGAACTTATTTCATTTGGGAGGAATTCAATCACTTCTTAAGTATCTTGCAGTATTGATCAACTATCCTACCATTTACTCTGTCTGCCCAATTCACAAGTGCCAAATTTGTTCTCATTCCTATGCAATTACCTTTGTTTAACTCCAGAAATCTTATGTGGGTGTTCAGTTTTTCACCCACCAACTGAATTTGAATTTCTAGCAAACTATGATCATTCTTTCCTAGATGATCCTTTTCTAGGAGATCATTAATTAATTAATTAAAAATTAATGTGTCACAATTACACAATATCAAATCCAGAATGAAGAGCTACCTGGTTAGTTCCCCAATATATTGCTCCAAAAACAAACAGACACTCACACATTCAATTGAACACTCTTGAGGCTACCCTTAGCAATTTGATTAATCCAGCCTACATGCATCTTAAAATCACCGTTCTTACATGCTCTCAGTATTTCCTGGTTCATATTGTGCCCCACTGTGGAACTACAGTTTGGGGAATGTTAGATTACTCTGTGCCTTGAGACCCAGTACTTTACCATCTCCCACTGTCAACATGCCACTCAGAGCTCTATTACTATCATAGTTGCTATATTCAGAACTATGTACAAAACCTGAAAGTAGGAAGCACCAAACAGCCACTTGTTTCCAGAGTAGATCTGACAATCTGATAGTGGAATTTAAATCAAATACATGGAATTTAATTTGGGAAATGACTCAAGAGGACAGCCCATGTACAATCTAAATCCATTACAAGTTTGTTTTCCATAATATTCATTCTAATTTGCTTTCATCATTTCCTTGGATGCTTTACAATTGTGTTGGTTTCAAATGAGAGGAACAGCCCCGTTGTAAATACAGACAAAACTTATCTGTGGACAGAACATGATGAAAGATTATTTGCCTAACTTGACATAGACATCAAATGGTTTGTCCGACTCTTTTCTAAACGGAATACAAAGGAGAAACCTCGCACTCTTCAGAGTTAACAAACAATGATTTTGTTGGGGCTACTAATTCTGTAATTGGCATCTCAAACACAGATCACATAGGAATTTTCCAAAAACAAAAGAACGAAGCACAAATGTGCAAGATTGTAGTTAACTCAGCCACATTAGGGGCATTTAAACAGTCCTTGGATAAGCATATGGATGATGATGGGATAGTGTAGGGGATGGGCTTAGATTAGTTCACAGGTCGGCGCAACATCGAGGGTCGAAGGGCCTGTTCTGCGCTGTATTGTTCTATGTTCTAAAAAAGGAAAGTTGCACTAATATTGTCGATTGTCCCACCAAACCTCCATGTAGACTACAATCAAATTACCTTGAAGCAATTACTATTGTACTTCAATCAGCAAAGATCATTTAGGTCATCACGTACAAAAGTAGGGATCAGGACTCTAATTGGAACCCAAAGTTAAGTTTTGAGGCAGAGAGCTCCAAAGCAGCAATGGACACCACATAGCTCTGTCTATTCCTTACTACAGTCAGGTCTTTTCTCACCAGTCTTCTGCTCTCACAGACCTTCTCTCCTTCCTTTCAATTTGGATAGTTCCAGCTGATGGGTTACAGAAATTTCAAGCATTGAAACTGGGTCACATTGGAAAATGTTGAGAAAGTAGGAATTTAGGTCATCGAGCCTTGGCTTACTATTTTGAAAGTGTTACCCAATTTGTCCCATGTACCTACTCTTTTCAAAATATTCTGCATAATTTCCCTCTGCTTTTCAGATAGTCCATTCTACTTCATGATAACTCAACATTTAAAAGAAATTCTTATTTCTTTGTCCTTTACCTCACTTAAATCTGGCCCCACCCTGGCAAACCATTCATCTATCAATGGAAACACTTTCTTCTTATTTATTTTGGCTGAACATCTTGTGCACAATGAGCTATATACAAGAATGATCAATTTTTTGGAGACGTTGATTGAGGAAGGAATGATGACAAAAACACTGGGAAGATTCCTACTTTTCATTCACTAAAATCTATAACTACAACCAATCTAACAATATGCCTCTCTTCCCTTATTACAAGTGGACAGTCTGGATTACATGTTCAAAGCTTTTGCATTTAATAATATTCAACACTTTTGTAATTCCTTTGCCTTCCTCCAAGAAGGTTTTGCCCATAAATGTTTGACAACTAAAGATGGATTGCATGGTACCTGAATAAATCAAATGTAGATATCAAGGTCACAAGATAACAAGGTGTGGGGCTGGATGAACACAGTAGGCCAAGCAGCATCATAGGAGCAGGAAAGCTTGACGTTTCGGGCCT